>NCQV01085667.1:10108-20661 GCA_002740545.1 Lophocereus schottii
TATAAAACAAATTATAAACACATAGGTAATAAAATAAATATTCTCCAACCAATATGTGTCCACTTTACGTGTCGTGTCTTACTTTTCAGAAAAATCACGTGTCCGCGTGTCGGTGTCGTGTTGTATCTGTGTCACGTATCAGCGTCCGTGCTTCTTAGGTTTACAGGCTGTTTTGTTTGAGAATTGTTAAGCAACAATAAAGGAGTCATAGTACTTGGTGTATAAGGTGTACTTATGTGCAATCTCTTGAAAGGATATTATCTATGCCTCCTCTCGCCTCTTGCCGTGCCAAAGCTGTTGCACCACTCGTCATTTTCCATTCCCTTCACTTTGTGTTACAAAGATCCCATCTTCAGCCACTTGTTGCAAAAATGCTGCTGAGCTTCAGAACCTGTTCCCCCATCAGACCAACTTTACCATATTCAAAAACCATTTAGAATGAGCAGGGAAGGGATACAACGGTCATTGATTGACCCCGAAGCCTCACCGGCTTCACCATGGTGAGATTTCATGATAGATGTTATTGGCATGGCTGTCTGACCATCAGGCCATTGATTTTGTGTCCTTGCCGCCTTGCCTTTTGAGGAATGGAGAATGAGAGTGGTTATTGTTGCTGAGCTATCTTTTTGATAAGGAAAAGGTAATATAAATTAAAAAAGAGAGGGAATTTACAATGAAGGATGTTAATACAACATCCCACGAAAGCGACACAAGAATAAGCTATCCTCCAAATCAATGATTTCCAACGAGAAACAAAAACCCTCCTCCCCCGAAAAGAAAAGAGTCTTGAGCCATTTATCCTTTAACCGCTCTAAGGAGGTTTCCAACCCGTTGAAAACTGTCTTATTTCTCTCCATCCACAATAACCGAAAGATGGCATGGGAATGGCTCGGGAGACTTTAAACTTGGCCCTTCTCCCAAAAAACCCTTCCCATGTGGATAACTGATGAATCACAGAAGTTGGCATCACTCAATGCGGGCCTAAGCAATTAAAGGCTAATTCCCAAAGGTTTCTAGGCTTCTAGCAATTGTGCAATGGAGAAGTAAATCATCCATAGTTTCTAGATCATTTTTGCACATAAAGCATTTGTTGACCAAGATTTTATCCCTCTTTTGTAAATTATTAAAAGTGAAGATCTTGTCAAGACAAGCTTCCCACACAAAAGGGCACTTACAATGGGCCCAAGGCTTCCAAATAATTTTCCATGGAAAACCGTAATCCGAAAGCGTCGAGAATGTATTGCCAAGAGGGGAAGAAAGGCGAAGGAGATAAGACTTGACAATCAATTTGCCGGTGGAGTTAAGTCTCCATGTAGCCATGTCAAAAGTGGAGGCCCTCATAGAAGCCATATCAAACATGGTGAAGAACTAATTGACACTATCGTCCTTTGGGAAGTTGGACGAACAAAAATGGGGCCCAAACAACAGAGTGTTCCAAATAATCAAATACATGAGCAGCATTGCTTCCAAGTGCAAGAGCAAATAGAGAAGGGAAACGATCCTTCAAGCAAACACAATGACACCACCTACTATGCCAAAAGAAGATGGAGGACCCATCACCCACCTCAAAAACGATGTGAGAGAAGAAATGATCCCAATCACTGATAATAAACTTCCAGAGACCTACTCCGTAAGAGCCATTATGCTTACTTAGGATGCAATCCAGACCCTCAGCCCAACATGTTTTGCCTTGATCATGGCTCTCCAAAGCTTGTCTTTCTCATTTCATAAACCTCTAAAACCATTTACCAACAAGGGCCTCATTGTTAATGATCAAGTCTCTAATGCCTAAGCAACCTTTAATAATGTTCCATTTGACCAAGTGATACTTAAAATCATCCCTAAAAAAACCCCACATGAACCTCCTCTAAATGGATTCCTACTTGTCACCCACTTAAAAGGGAATGGGAAAAAAATGAAAGTATGTGAGGATACTAGAAAGTATGCGCTTAATAAGAGTCAGTCTTCCTCCTTTAGAGACGTACTTGGTTTTCTAACCAGAAAGTATTTTCTCAAATATGGATTTCTCGTTGAACTTGGCACCTAGGGGGAGTCCCAAGTAAGATGCAGGAGAGGAATCCAACTCCACCAACTCCAACTAACTAACAACCTAATGCCTGGAAGAGCATGAGCCTTCTTCACATTCCCTACAGGTAGAGTAGAAGACTTAGATGAGTTAGCCCTTAAACCAGAGATGGCCTCAAACCACACGAGAATGCACCGAAGATTGATAATTTGCTTAGTCATTATCACAAAAAATGATAGTGCCAGATGCAAAGAGGAGGTAAGAGACTTCTAAGCACATAGAATCAGAATGACCAAACAAAAAAATCGGCAACTAAACCGGAATGTGGTGCAGTAGACAACGTTCTACTCAAAGGTCAAAACCTCCATAACAAGAATGAGAAGGGGCGGAGAGATAAGGTGAGGGTCATCTGAAGAACTCTAGAAGCAGAAAAGAAGACCATAGGGGAACCATTGTAAAGGTGGTAGTAGAGACGCACCATTGAATCCATCCTATCCATATGTCGCCAAAACCTATTCTCTTCAAGATATAGATAAGGAAGTCTCAAGCAACGTGATCGTAGACTTTCTCGATATGAAGTTTGCAAATTACCCTAGGTCTTCCCTCTTTAATCCTTGGATCAACAAGCTCATTAGTCAGCAATACGGCATCAAGAATTTGACAACCTCAACAAAGTGTTTTGATTATCAGAAATCAAACGGGCAACGACGACTCTGAATTTGGCGGCGGGAATCTTAGATTAAAGCCTATACACACATCCACTAAGTTGATTGGCCGATAGTCCCCGATATCATGAGCACTTGATTTCTTAGGAGTAAGACCAATGAAGGTTGCATGAAAACTTTTAACGAATTTTCCTGTGGAATGAACTGTGTAGCCATTCTCATAATGTCCACTTTCAATATGTCCCAATTGTCCTGGATGAAAGCCATAGCCACACCATTAGGTCCCGTGGCCTTATCACCACAACATTGATGCAAGACATTAAAAACTTCCTCCTTAGAAAAAAAAATAATCTCAATATCCATCCTCTGTGAATCGGTTAGAGAAGGTATTCTAAGAATAACCCATCTAGTTTTGGCCTCTAAGGCTTTGGCTTGTAGAAGAGAGAAGAATAAAAGTCTTAGATAATATGCTTCACATCATCCAATGAATCATAACAAGACGCCTCTAACATGATAGATGACATCAAGTTGAATTTACGATGAGAATCAGCCATCTTGTGAAAGAAGCTTGGGTTTCTATCACCTGCCTTCAGCGACAAAGCTCTAGATTTTTGTCTTTTGTCTCCATGAAATCTCTTCCATAAAAATAACCTTAGCGAAATTTGATTGTGCCACTTTTCTCTGGTCGACCTCAAAATAAGATAAGCCGTCACATTCCTCTTTTAAATCAAAGGGTGAAATAGTTCCCAAAAGTTCATGTTTTTGAACCTTGACATTACCAAATACTTCCTTGTTCTACTTCTTTAACCCCTCCCTGGCAATGATAAAGCTGCATACCCATCAATTTCAAAATGATCCCCACCAATTTTGGATAAGAGTGTTGAATCCATCTGGTCGCAACCACATATTCTTAACCTAAAAGGGGGCTTACATCCATGCACCACTAACTGCTATGGACAAATGGGAAATGATCAGATAGAGGATGAGACAACCTCTTCTGAATGAAGTAAAGCCAACTCTCCTCCCACTCAACAGAAATCAAGAAGCGATCTTACCTAGAACAAGTTACAGAAATCAAGAGGCGCATAGGTTCTCGAGGCGCGAGGCATGAGCCTCGAGGAGAAGGTGCGCGCCTCAATGAAGCGAGGCACACTTTTCTAAGATATTACAGAAAATTTATTTAGAGAATAAATTATGCCCACATAAGTTACAAACTTTCATTAATACAATGAGTAGATTGCATTGCAGCTGTTATAAAGTCTAGAATGTTGCAAAACGGCATAGAACATGGTAAAACAACATTATAATTCACTTAAATAAAAAAAATCAAAATGCTAAAAAGTGTGAATTTTTTTGAAAATTTACCAAGATTGACAAGTATGCACATAATATACACAAACAGTAGAAATACCTCCCACAATGTTTTGCTAAAAAAAAGAGAGAAGAAAAATAATACTAATAAAAAACACCATAAAGTAAAATGAAAACAGTAGATATATTAGTTACATAGGATCAGAGAGGAGAGAAAGAAGACTAACGGGCGCCCATTCAGTGGTCAGTGCCCATCCAACTTTGGAAGCCCTCAAATTGCACATCAGCGGCTCAGCACAAATTTGCCTGAGCAGATCATCGGCGACCCAAGAAGATGAGCTGCCCGGAAAAGCCAAAAAAGTTGCCGTCTAATGACTGTTTTCTGCGTTTTTGGATATCTTTTGTTGTAGTATCATCTCAACCAAAGTTTTGCATGTACGGCAAACACAATTAGTAAGTCAAGTTCAGGCCAGAATAGTTGCTGCATCTGTAAGAGAATGATTGTGATTTTGCATCAGTCTGCCCGGTTTCTTTCCCGTTATTGGGGGAATTTCAGTGTTTAGGTGCCTTTTTAGGTCTGAACCATATGACGCCTAATATTTATGTTTTGGGCCATGTTACTTAGAGTTGGCTATACCCCTTTTAAATTTGAAGTGTCGGTATATCGTGTCGATCTGGCAATTTTCTAAAACGGTTGTGGACATGTTTGTTTCTTGCTTTCAAAAGAAGCTTCGAGTCTCCATATCCATGTCTGAGTGCTAAGTGGCCAACATAGCATCCAAGGCAAATGAAGAGTTCAAGGTACACAGGCCTTGGGTTTTGTAGCAAGTTTTCTGTGTCTTAGGGCTCTTCAATTACATGTTCAGTTTGTGAAAGGGTATTTTGGTCTGCCCACAATTCAAGATACCACCATGGCGGTTGAGATGGCCTTTTTACTTATGTCTGATGGTAGCCATCCAAGTTTTATGTTCATGTGGGGTTGAGAATTCACTTACTGGTATGGGGGTGATCTGAACAGTTTGAAGAGATTACTTGCTTTATGTGGAGCATCTTACAGGTTGAATAAAATTGATATTAGGATGTGAGCTATTGACTGTAGTTACCAAGCTTCCTCAAATCCTTAATCTGAGCTGCTTCACGAATCCCAGAAGGCAATTTGTTTACATCCAATTCACCAAATATGACAAAGTGGGGGAAGCCCTCTCTAATTCCAGCAATTACATTTTTGTTTTTTTGGTGATTAATGGCAAAACTTCTTTAAGAATTTTTTGACTTCAGTTTGACACCATACCGCCCCCCTCCCCCCAAAGAAAAGGAGAGAGACTGCAAGACTAAGAGATAGGTGAGTTACAGCATACTCAAACTTATCCTAGTGAACTGCAGGTTCCTTGATCTGGTTAACTATGCTATTTACAATCTTGTACTTGTGTTGGTGAAAATGTGAATGGTTTCTACTCGGGTCTTGTGTTTTGAGCCCAGCTTTTTACCTATATTTGCTTTAGGTGTGCTGCTGCCTGCTGGATGTGTTATTCTTTATGGGAATTGACCACGCTCTATGTTGATATGTTTTAGCACACTCTGGCTATTGAACAAACTAATTAAATTTATATTTGCCTTTAGGTTTGTTTCGTTTCTCTTTTCATCATTACTATTTGACATTGGTGTAGTAATTCACCTGCTTGCTGGCTGGGTAAGACATTGGTTTCATGTGTTGACCTAAAGTTATGAGATGAGGTCGATGTCTTTCATCCTTCATAGTTGATTTCTGCTGTTATATGTCACATGCTTCCCCATACATAATCTGAAGCCGCTCTTTAGAGTTCGTAGTGGTGTGTATTTGATATTTTATTTATGCTATTGTACCTAGGTATGTCCACAACAATATATTCTTCAGTTTTGCTGTTGATGCGGACCTTGATCAGCTGTCAAGGAAGAATAGGCCAAATCCTAATTTGAAGTCCAATGTCACGAGCACTCGAAAAAATCTTGGTGGAAAGACATTAGAGAAATCCTCCGATGGAGAAACTGAAATTTGCAATGGGGTTGAAGCTAATGGCTCTAAAAGAGAGGGTGAGGAAGGTGTTGTAGATGTAGCTTCTGATGCATCTGCTGAGATTGAGATGGCTGATAGTGAGCAAGCGACGTATGCTTCTGCAAATAATGATTTGAAAGGCACAAAGGCATACCAGGAAGCTGATGTTCCAGGGCTTTATAATCTAGCCATGGCTATTATCGACTACAGAGGTCATAGAGTGGTTGCACAGGTGTGTTGGAACTGTCACACATGTCGTATATCTGAGAGTTGTTGGTTGATCCGCGTGGTGCAAAATTCACTATGTAGTGAATGTTCTTATCTTGTCTGTTCCTTGTGCTTGGTTTTCGCATCTTTGGGTTCTGAATTGTATTGCTTACTTTAGGGAAGAGTTTTTGATCTTTACTTGCGATTGTCAACATCAAATTATATTGCTGCTGTATCGTTTATTTATTGATAATCCATTCTGGTTGGTGTTCATTCTGATGGGAGCATTCCTTTTGGTTTACATGGCTGCTGGTTTCCTGTTTGCATGTTAACCAGCTGGCTTCTTTTTTCTTTTTTCTTTTTTTTCTGATACTTGTTTTAGAATTTCGTAAGTATCATTTTTCTCATCGGATTAAACTTTTGGTTGCAGAGTGTTTTACCAGGCATCCTTCAAGGTGATAAATCAGATTCTCTTCTATATGGTTCTGTGGACAATGGCAAAAAAATATGCTGGAATGAGGAATTCCATAGCAAGGTAAATAGAATCTAATTGGTGATCAACTTGTAAATGAATTCTCAGCTCATGGGCTGTCAGCCCAGTTTCCTGTTTCATTTGTTATTATTTTTCTTGTCCAAAAGAGTTTTTTCTATGGCTGCCTTTTAAATATGGACATGTCAAGGACTAGGGGACCGAGCAAACCTTGCAATCATGTTTTGAGTTAATAACCTATATACCTTCGTGTTACTTGTTTCCTTTTTCTCGGACACCCAAGTTGGTACCTGTAACTAGATCCAGCAAGTTATAATTATTTTGCGGACCTTCCGGAACAAGATTGGATCCATTGCTGAAACATGGTGATGTGATTTTTCCTTGGAATCCAAGATAACTCAATCTGATATTGGCCTGATCAGGCGGCCCATACCCAAAATGATCCTACTCTCCTTTTGCTTGGCCTAAGAGAGATCAAAACCCCCAAAAAAACACAAACCTGAATGACGTGAACCTGGGTTAACGAAAGCAATCCAAACATGAAAGATATTTATCCTAACATCAAGACATGATGCCAAATTGTTGGCATATTAGTTTAACATATGTGTTCCAAGGCAGCGCTTAGGATTTTGAATCTCATGAGGCCTCGATTTTTCTAAGTGAGAAGTGAATGATTGCTTGGGAGTGTGTTTCCTTAGATGGCGTGATATTCTTAGATCTACATCTCCTATTCTCGGTAAAATAAACAATAGTTTTCTTTGCTATATCTTAAGCTTTGGTAAACCATAATGTATTTTTAGTTGACCATAGACTAATATTTAGGTCTAGTATTCGTCCACAGAGGATCATAATTAAGATTTAAGAGCAGAAAATAGACAGGAAGTGATCCCTTTCAAAAAATTTTTGGATCAACCAAACCAGCATTTTTTCCTGATTTGATGTCCATTCTGATGTATGGACTTTGACCAGATATGGAATTGCAGGAAGATGAGAGTCTTTTAATATCACAGTCTGAGGAGTTTTGCTATGGTGATAACTTAGACTGTTCTATGCGCAGCTTGATGTCCCTAACTACAATTAACTGGACTGGAATGTTGATCCAACTTGATGTTCATTCCACCCGAATGTTGACTTGACTTGTACCCTACCTGACTCCGAGCAGCACAAACCTGAAATAGTGAAATGAACCCTCAAAGACCCAAATCAGCTCCGAACTGACCTGAGTGCTTAATTAGATCCAACCAGTTCTGAACCTGTTTGCCTGCCATACCTAGTACTACAACTTGTACATCTTTGGTAGTAATAAAACATTGTTAACATCTGCAGGTCCTTGAGGCTGCGAAACGCCTACACTTGAAGGAACATACTGTGCTTGATGAGTCTGGAAATGCTTTCAAACTGGCAGCACCAGTAGAATGCAAGGGTATTGTTGGTAGTGATGACAGGTGATGATTGTGTCTGTTTTGGAATGTTTCCCATTACCTTCTTTTCACTCTTGGTGTCTGCACCGCTTCGGCATGCTATTCTGGGGTCGTCTTCTGAAATTTAGCTATTTTGCATGAGCTGCCTCCTTTACCAAATTCACAGCATTCTGTATTTCTTGTGGGTTTATCAGGATATCTTGTCTATTGTGCACTAGCTATTCCGGGGTCTTCTGAACTTTAGCTGTTTACCAGGATCACGTCTATTTTTGCTTGCTTAATCTTACCTGTGTTTCACCTTCATGGCTGTATCTTGCGCTATTTTTCTTTCATGCAAGACACCCTAAGAGGCCAGAAATTGTCTAGCTCTTCAACTCTTTATAGCTCCCCCTTCGGCTGGCTCAATAGCTGCCCAGATTCTGATTCAGTGTTCAGCCTTCTGTGCTTAGTTGTAGTTATTTTCACAGCACCAGAATAGTTCCAGCCCAACCTGTAGCATATGAATGTTTATATTTGCAACCGAGTCTTTGACTTATTAGGCCAGTAATGTTCACTCTGCAGAATATTTGTGTTCTTGCTTAACACAGCATCTGTAGAATATTACCTTGGCTGAAAGAAAGGAAAAGATACAGCATTATGCCACAGCACCAGGTGCTTTTGCTTATTGTCTTTATTTATTCATCTCCGAATTTCTGAGGAAGTGCAGATGCCAGCATGCCAAAGTCGTCCTGAAATCACTGCTTATGTTCGACTAAAATTTTATTCTCTCCGTGGCATGCAGCGTCATCAAGGATGCAGATACATTTTTTCTTGTTTCTTCTAAGGATCTATCAAGTTTGTCCAACTTCTAAACCTGTTTTCATCCTTTGTTTCTCCTTCCCTCTCTAATGACAGAGTGGAATTCGTGCCCCTCCCCCCACCCCCCGATCCCAAAAAAATTGTGGTTGGTGCTATAAATAAAAAATTGTCATACAAGAGTCTCTATGGCCAAATGCGAGCAAACGGGGGCAGGGGACTACGCTTGGTTATGGCTATAACAATGACAGTGCATTGTAGCAATAACACTGAAACAGTTGCGCAGAGAGCAGAAAAGCAGCAGGATGGTCCTAGTCAAGAGAACTAAAATTTTAATTAGGTAGTCTTCATGCAAAGAGTTATACCTGCTAGGTTGCTACCCTTTATAGTGAATTTTGTGCTGAGTGGTGGTCTCACCTGACGGTATTTTTCTGTGATAGATATTTATACGACATATTTGTGCAATGGAATCTACACTGGAGATATATGACCTATTCGATTGGGTGGCTATTTTATGTTCTATTCTCATTGTATTGTTTCTTTTCTCACCACTCATTTATCTTTGTCCAATGCTAGGCATTACCTTCTGGACCTGATGCGAGTCACTCCTCGTGATGCCAATTATACTGGACCTGGTTCTCGATTCTGTATTTTGAGGCCTGAACTCATAAAAGCTTTTTGTCAAGTGAGTCATGACATCTTCCATTACTACGTGGTAGGAGCTGGCATTTTCTCAACGTTTTCTAACAGCAAATTTTGACCTTTATAAAAGGCTGAGGGTGGAGAGAAACAAAGTAATAAGTCAGGGTCTGGCGAGAATGGTAGCTTGGCTCCTGAATCAGCAGAATGCTCTAATGCTAATGTACAAGCAGGAGCTGAAGCAGATGCCGCAGGGTCTGATGCACATGCTGCAGTAACTTCAGATGGTCAAGTAAGTGTATCCTTTGACTCCACCTTTTTCAACAGTTTGTTTTGGTAAAGCTCAGCATTGCATTTAGGTGAATATTTTGAAAGTTTGGTTGCCTTTTTGTCATTAACCTTCACCTTTCAATATGTATGAATACCACTAGGAACATTTTTTTCTCTCCTTTTGTTGTTTTTGAACTTCCTGAAGTGCTGAAAATCCGTATTTTTGCGAGTGGGGAACTGCAGGTTGACTTTTTATTCAGTTCTTGTTCTTTAATCATCATCATAATGATATTTACATATAGACAGTCCAAATCTGTATTTGTATAAAGCTTAGCCCAGAAGTTGATGTTGTTTAAGATTTCTGCATGATGTCATGAGCATATGTAGTTATTGCTGCTATGACAACAATTGTGCATTTGCTTTTAGGTTCATCAAATATTGATTTTGGGTACATATATTGTTCTTCAGTTCGGTTTAATGTTACCTTCACTTCTAAATCAATCTGTACTACATTCTATAGGAGGTGGCTAAAGAGATGATAATAGATCCAGCTGCAGATGGTGTGTCTGCAGTCGCTGAATGCAGTGAAACAAAGGAACAAATATGCTTTAATCCAAACGTATTCACGGAGTTCAAACTATCTGGATCTGCAGAGGTGCACGTCAAGGCGGCTTGGAATTATTTGATTTTGTAGTTT
>NCQV01085742.1:0-12362 GCA_002740545.1 Lophocereus schottii
TGAACCTTTTTCCCCAAAAACGTAACTTAATGAAATTATATAATTACATTTTTATTTTCAAAGAAGCTTAATTTTACAATATTAACAAAAGCATAATCAAAATAAGGCTTAATTCCACCCAAAATATTTTTCACAAGTTTCCCATACTTCATCACACAATCAGAATTCTTAGGAAGCTCAACAATGTCCTTTTCATATCTAATTTACGGATTAAACATACAAATAATCCATAACTACACTAAACAAGGTATTTTAACTCAAAAAATCATAACTCACAGCATACACATCCAATCTTCACCAAACTTTGCAAGAAATTGAAAAATAACATATAGATTCTAATATATAAATTTCATGATTTTTCTCCAGGCTTGTCATTCCAAAAATTCAAACAGTATGCCAAAATCAGCAAAACTCTGAGAATTAAATCCAAAAATTCATAACTTATAGCATCCACAACTAAAATTCACAAAAGTTTACAAACAACCACCCCATATCATGAGGCATCTACAGTAGTATTTTGATAATTTTTATCCAAACAAATCCTTCAAAATAATTAAAACAGTAACCGAAAACCATGCACCCAAAATAGGGCAGTCTCAATAGAAAATTCATAACTCCGAAAATACACATCCAAAATTCATCAAAATTTATAGAACTTTTTTAGACATCCTTAGCAGTTTACAATAAAAATTTCATAATTTATATCCAACCCAATTGCTCACAGTAATTCAAACATCATCTAACTTTTCGCACATAATAACAGGGCATTTTCAATCAAAAATTCATAACTTATAAACTACACATCTAAAATTCATGAAAATTTACCAAAAGTTGCCTAATATTCTGGGTAACTTACAGTAAAAATTTTAGAATTTTCGATAAGCTAATAATTCCCAGAAAATCAGACAGTACATGAGCTCTGCACAAATCCTAAAATTCACTCTATTCTTTTCCATCTTGTTAAACCAATACAAGAAATCAACCCAAAAATTCATAGTTCAACCACATACAAGCGGATTCACAGCATACCCATCCATCTTCAACATCCACACAAACTGAAATTTATAAATAAATATGAAACTTTTAATTGTAGGTTTTTACCAATTGAAGTTAGGGTTCTAATCTACTAAACCCTAAAATATCAAATTCAAAGCTTCAATTCTCAATTTCAAGCATAAATAATCAAATTTATCTCACCCTAACTAATTTTAGATTGAGGAAAATAAGAATTATTCACCTTAAATTGACTTCAAAATCAAAACCCCAAACTTCTTCTCTTCCTTCTTCTTCTTCTTCTTCTCCTTTTCTTCTTCTCCTTCTGTCCTCTCTGCCCCTCTATGCGTGGTGTGTGTGTTTGTGTTGAAGAAGAAAAGCAAAACCCCTCCCTTTTTGATAAACATCACGTGAGATGGAAAACAACAATCCCCTTTTCTTTTCTTTTTCTTTTTTTTCTGGTCGGGCCCCCTTCTTTGACTTATCTTTCCATTTTTTTATACACAATTACTAAATGAGGCATACCTTAATTATTTCCCAAAACATAATAATGATAGTAATATCAAACACATACATGTGCCTAAAATAAAATGTATACAACATGCACATAATTTACATATTGCACATAGTTCAAAATAAATAACAAAAATTTCGGGGCCTTATATGTTCTTTTCGTGGATATATGTGGCCTCCACTCCTTCTCACTCATTTCTACTCATTGCACTCTTTAAAGATAAATATCACTCCTTCTTATGCCCTTCCATTCCCTTCTACTGCTTTCTATACTCTTGCATTCCTTCCCACTCCCACTCCCACTCCCACTCCCACTCCCACTCGATTCCACTCTTTTCCACTCCATTTTACTCTTTCTCACTCCATTCCATTCCTACTCATTTCTGTATGCAACAAACTACTCTTACTCACTTCATTCCACTCATTCTCATTTCATGTCATCCCTCCCCATTCCAAACCCATAATGTGCCCAAGAAAAGAACAAGGCCTAAGTGTTCCGCTTCATGATCCCTCTTGAGGCTCTTTTTCTGTATGTGTGTGCTAGCCCAAAAGAAAGTGTTTATGTGATTTTTAAAAAAAGGGAGAAGGTTGTATATTGTGGACGTAGATCCATGCAGTATTTTATTTGGTGATCCAAACTAATTATCCTTGTATTGTGGATGTGAAGAGGATGAAGGAAAGCAAGTTTGATCATGGGATATGTGAATGGGTAGGTCCCCACATAGTGATCCAAATAAAGGGGTCATGCAGAGTTTCTGGTTACTTGATGTAATTAGTTGATTTTTAGATATTATTTAAGTATGATTCTACAAATTTTTTTTATAAGTACTTTATGTATGTTCTAGCTGAAAGATATCTTTCTAGCTAGTAGTTATGTTAATGCATTTTGTAAAAATTATGCTCTAGTAATGATTGGGAAACAAAAAATAAAAAAAAAAAATTACACCCCTTAAATCACATTCAAGGAAGAATCAAATGAAGTTTGTGCACTCATCAGACACAACTGGTGAGATTTAATTAATTGTTCAAATTTAAAGAAATAGGATATATACTAAGATCTTAAACTTAATTCTCCTTGAACCAACGCTTCTCTCTAAACCCTAGGCGACTAAAACCCTAGGCTTGTGGGAGTTTTTGCCTCCGAATTCTATCATGGGGTTGGTGTGGATCATAGTTTCACTAGTGTAGGCGTTTGGCTATCAACTCGTCCAATTTTGTTCCTTTTTTGCTTTTCCCTCTTCATTAGGTTTAGGGTTTTCTTTAGGTTTGTTCCTATAAACCCTAATTTGCTGCTGAGGATGTTGCGGGGGCAGATCAATGGCGACAGGCTTGGAGGATGTGTGGAAGAAACTTAAACTGACTGAGGAGGAGGAGGAGGAGACAGTGGTTGTCTGTGAACAGAAGACATGGGAGGAAAAAGTGGAACAAATTACACTTTGCTTGTGGAGGAAACTTCTTACAGAGAGCTACTTTAATATTGGGCTATGAAATCCATTCTGAAGAACATATGAAAACCCTCAAACAAGGTAGTTATCAAAGAGCTAGACAAGAATCTATTTTCTTTCCAGTTCTTTTGATCGGCAGATAATAATTTGTTCTTAAATCTTAATGAGAGTAATGCCCTGGCCTATATCCAGGCTACGAACAGTTATCAAGAATGGTTTTAAGGATTATCGACTGACCCCAAAAATCACCATGAGTCTTTCCGATGTACTTTGTCCTCGCTCACACGCTGTCTTGAAAATTTTTCAGGAGGTCACTCATCATAAAATTTTTTCATAGCACGCACGCTTAACTGTGGAGTTCTTAAGAGTAGGCTTCCCGAAAAAAAAGGTGCATCTTTAGTAATATAAGTAGTCGCATCAAATTCTTTAAGCCACTTACAGGGTGTTATAATCATGCCCACTTGAAGCGCACAACATCCTTGTTGTGCCTCATTAACCGGATGACTTACAACTCTTCTTGACCGACAGTCCATCCCAGTGTTTATAGCAGCAATAAAGGCTTTTCTCCACTGGTGCAGCTCATGGTCGCATGTCAGCTCTAATACCATTTGTAACGCCTCAGCCCCCTCCCAGGTCGCAGAAAGTTACCATGAATGATTTTAAAGATTGTCGACTAGCCCCACAAATCACCACGAGCCTTTCCGATGTACTTAGTCATCACTTACACGTTGCCTGGGAAGTCGCCCAACATAAGATTTCTCTACAGCACGCAAGCTTAACTATGAAGTTATTAAGAGTGGGCTTCCCAAAAAAGACGGTGCACCTTGGTGATATAAGTAGTCGCATCAAATCTTTTAAGCCACTTACAATGTGTTACAGTGAGGGCCCATGGTCTTTTTATGGCCATATTCTACTGCTCAAGGAGATCCGGACTCGAACAACTTTCAGATGTATAATTTTCGACAGTAATGTCATGGGTAAAGGCATATGATGTTTCGGCTTTAAGACACACTAGTGCTTTTGCTAGACACACTAGTGCTCATTTGTGGACTGTGATGAAGCCAACCTCTGCTGTGGATTCGATAAGTCTGTAAATTTTCAAGTTGACTTAAATGTTGATAAACCTATATGTCGTGGAATCCAGATTATTATGGACAAAAAGCATATTTGAATTTTCTTCAGCTACATCAAACTTTTGGATTTTTGCTATGCATGCGAGATGCTTGGGCATGTACTCAAAGGGTGTGTCCCGCATGATGAAAAAGCTCCAAATTCGGATTTGCAATATGGTGAATGGCTACGTGCTTCCCCCATGAAGTCTAAACGTCGTAACGCGGAACGGGAGTTATAAGAAGAGAAGCGTCTAGTCCAAGCTTTCCATCAGCACAAGGGCTCCAGGACAAAGGTTAAACTAGATTTTACAGTCAATACAAAAGTGCAGTGGTCAGATTCATGGTCTCAACTAATTGAAGGGGCGACAAGGGTACTGATATAATGCTAAGTAAATCCAAGCTAATAATCCCATGGGGTCAGGCGTTTAACAGGAAGTTGGTGGACCGTGAGAAGGATCCGAATGTTGAAAAACTTCAGATGGTGAAGGAATCGTTGAAGGACAACAACACTTCTAGTAAGGTGGATGTTGCTACGTATCCCTACCAATAGCCATGAGTCTCATTTATCTCAACTATCAAGGGCTCAGTGACCCCTAGGCAGTTTCAAAACTCTATAACTTCTTGCAGAGAATGTTAGCAAAGGCGGTCTTCCTTTCAGAGATCAAGAAAACAAGAGTAGAGATGGCAGCGTTGAAGAGCTCATGGTGATTTCAAGGGGCTTTATGTGGATAGCGGGGCGCTCGGGGGGTCTAACCCTCTTGTGGCATAAATCTCTGAAGGTGAATCTGTTATCATATTCTTTTAATCACATTAACGTGTCTATTAAGGAATTCGGAGTGGAGCATCAATGGAGATTTACGGGCATCCTGAAGAGAGTCAAAAACTGTGCACATGTGGGTTGATGCGGGACTTGCGAACTCATTCTAATCTTCCATGGTTAGTTGGGGGGACATAAATGAATTTTGTTATAACTCAGAGAAGAACGGCAGCCCCCTCGAAGTTATAATGTCTTGCAGAGTTTTTGTGACACCTTTGATGAATGTTGACCTAGGCTTCTCTAGCTCCAAGTTCACATGGTGGAATAGGAGGAACGAGGAGGAGTCGGTGAAAGAAAGGTTTGATCATTTTTGTGCCAATGCTGACTAGCCAGCTTTGTTCTCACATGCTGGGGTCTGTCACTTGGACGAGAAGCTGTCCGATCACCTACCTATACTTCTTTATCTAAACAATCAGGATAAAAGGAAGGGCGTAGGTGTAGATGTTTTTATGTTTGAGAACATGTGGGCCACGGAAAAGTCTTGTAGAACGATGATTATGGATGCACGGCCTAGGCAGATTGTTGGGAACTCTTGGAAGGTTTTGGAGCAGAAGATTACGGTATGCTTGCAGGCTTTAGCCCAGTGGGGTGAAGAGAGCTTTAAGCGGGGTCAAAGAAAATATTAGCAGGCTCATTGAAAAGTTAAGGGGGGCTCATAATATTTCTGAGCACAGGATCATTCTGGACGAAATAGGATTATGGTGAAGGAAGGAGGAGTTTTTTTATGCTCAAAGAGCAAAGGCTAATTTTCTGAAGTATGGAGACTCAAACTCACGTTGGTTTCATGTGAGAGCCAAAATGAGACGTGGCACTAACTTTATCTCCCACTTGGAGAAAAATGATGGTTCCTTTGTGTAGAATGACAGCGAGACTGAGACAACTGTTATTAATTTCTTCCAATAATTGCTCAATTCAGCAGGGACTTGGGCCATAGATGCTGTCATCCACTGTGCGGAGCCAAGGGTAACCGAGGAAATGAATAATACTCTCTGTGCTACCTATCATGCTTCGGAAGTATTCGAAGCCCTCAAGACGATGCATTCAAACAAGGCTTCTGGACCGGATGGTTATGACCCTCTTTTCTTTCAACAATACTGGGATGTGGTGGGTGAAGATGTATCTAAGGTGATGCTAGATATCCTAAATGGAGGTTCATTGTGATCAGATCTCAATCATACCCATGCGGTTTTAATCCTGAACGTCTGAAATGCTACCAGTCTGAAAAATTTTTGGTCTATAAGCTTATGTAACGTAGTATACAAGCTCATCACAAAAGTGATTAAAAACCGCTTGAAGAATTTACTCCCTTGGATCATCTCTGAAACTCAAAGTGCATTCACGCCTAGCACACTTATCACTGACAATATTCTGATCTCTTTTGAGATTTTTCATCTACGTCAAGCTCAAAATTGTTAGAACGAGTCAATGGCCATTAAACTCGATATGAGCAAGGCCTTTGACCGAGTGGAATGGGAGTTCCTTCGAAGGGTCATGCTAAGACTTGGGGGTAGGGAGCAGTGGGTGTCGTTAATTATGTGGTGCGTTGAGTCTCCCATATTTTCTTTTATCATCAATGGCGAGCCAAAATGGGATGTGAATATGTGATTCCAAGGAGGGGGGGTACGGCAAGGTGATCTTATCTCATCGCATTTATTTCTTTTTGTGACTATGGGCCTCGTTGGTTTGATCAAAACAGCTGAGGCACAAGGTAACGTTCAAGGCCATAAAATGTGCACTAGAGCTCCTCCTATCTCTCATTTTCTTTTTGCAAGTGATTCTATATCTTCTTGTAAAATGAATGTTGAGTAAGTCTGGGCCGTGAAGAACATTTTGGCTAAGTAAAAGTCACCTTCGAGGCAGCTTGTCAATGTCAACAAGTCTAGCCTTTTCTTTTCTGAAGGTGTGCCCCTAAGAAAGATGTCGTGATGATAGAGCTATATGTAAGGAAAGTTCTTGCACAAGAGAAATACTTGGGTTTTCTATCATGGGTAGAGAGGTCCAAGAAGAAGGCCTTGCCTCCTATAAAAGATAAAATTGGGAAGCAGCTCTTGGGGTGGATCGATAAACTTATTTCTTGGTGGGAAGGGAGGTGCTTATAAAGGTCATGGCCCAAGCAATCCTAACCTACACTAGGGGTGTTTTTAAATTTTTAAGAGACTTATGCCATTCCATCCAAGCACTTATCAATCGCTTTTGGTGGGGCCACTCCTCTAATAGAAGGAAAATTCATTGGGTGAGTAGCACTGTTTTGAGTAAAGCTAAGTCTGATGGTGGGATGGGGTTCCACGATCTTGAGTCCTTCAATGATGCCCTTTTAGCCAAACAATTGTGGCGTTTAATTTAGCACGATTCGCTGTTGATCAGGAGATATTATCTAATAATGTTTTCTCTGTACAGTTGGGTGCTAGATCGAGCTATACGTGGTGGAGTATTTGAGAGGTTCGAAATTTCTTACTAAGGGAATCTCGGTGCATTATAGGAAACAGTGATGATGTCTATATCAGGAGTTCTAGAAGGTTACCTAGACCATGCTCCTACAGCCCTATTTGGTGCTATGATGACTGCCCATTAAATGCCCAGGTAGCTGCTATTCTTGACAAAGAACACGGTACATGGAGGGAAGACCTGGTGAGGGGGTGGTTTTGTACTATTGATGCTGAAATTATTCTACAATTGTCATTGTGTGCAAGCTGGCGTGGTGATAAGTTGATATGACACTTTTCCTCGAATGGGGTCTTTTATGTAAGATCAGCTTATTTCCTAACTCGTTCCCTGATGCCCCATTTAATAGCAATGGGGGGAAGAACGAGCTATAGAAAGAGATTTAGGGTCTTAATGATCCCCCTCGTATTCGTTTGTTTGCATGGCGAGTAGCGGTTCACGCTCCACCAACGACGGCTGACATTGCAAGGCGTATTTCCAATTTTTCTATGGAATGATTTATATGTGGAGGGCCTGAGGAGTCTAACTTTCATTCACTTCTTGAATGTCCACTAGCTCGTGAGATATGGGAAGGCAGTGGCTTTAAGCCATAACTGTGGAATGGGGTTTTTTTCACGGTAGAGGATTACATAGCTGCCACAGCAACCTTGCTTGAACCGGATAGGTTGGGGGAGTTTTATGGCCATGATATACGAATGCTGGAATATGTGAAACAGATTCATATTTGGGAGGAATGATATAAATTAAACGGGGCTAGGGGACCGAGCCATATTTTTGGTTCTTAATTATATACGGTTGAAGGACAAGGTAGAGCCAGTCCAGGATAGGGAGGAGACGTCGTGGAAGCCCCTGGACCCGGGTCCTTTTAAACTAAATTTTGACGCAGGAAAGGTGGGGAAGGATGGCTTTAGCTGGGTGCGTGTCCTTATGGACCGTCTCAAGGATGGGGTTCTCTCAGGGCTTACGCAAGGTAGAAGCTTCATGGATGCTGAGATGGAAGAAGCAAGGGCCTGCTTATTTGCAATGAGGCTAGCTCTTGCTCATGGGTACAAGAGTATCTTGATAGAAGGTGACCACCTGTCCATCATCTAAAAATTAGGAAGAAGGATACCCTAAATAATTCTTTAGGATTTTTTTATCATTGATATTATTGAACTTAGCAACTCTTTTGATTTTATGGCTTAGTCTCATGCTAGAAGCGGAGGGAATGTAGTTACTCATGCAATTGCCCATCTTCAACCCTTCAACTCTTAAGAGAGTCTGGGTGGAGGACGAGCTAGGTATTATCCATGACCTAGCTAACAAAGATATGTGTACTTTTATTGGGACATCATTAATATAATCCACTTTTGATGGTTGTTAAAAACAATTCTCCTTGAGCCCTTGGCGATGAATGTGTTGTTGCTTGAAGATCACTCATTATATTATCTTTCCTTGTTTAAATATATGATTGGAATATTGTTTAATGTATGGAAACTACTAGTTATGCATTTCAAAACTTGAAGATCACTCATTATATTATCTTTCCTTTTTTAAATATATGATTGAAATATTGTTTAATGTATGGAAACTACTAGTTGTGCATCTCAAAAGTAGATCCTCCATTACGACGCATATGATAACAGTCACATAGAAGGTCCATAAGATAATAGATTCAACACATTTGCATTCAATAGTTGAGTTTATTACCACATTTTTATTTATGTATAATTCTTAAAATAAATTATGCATACAAAATATAAGTATAAAAGCTTCACAAACATGCATGACTATTAAAAAATGAGATATGCACAAATAAAACACATTGTCCTCTATATTAAGCCTAACTGTAAGCTTTTTCATAAATAATGTGTGTGTACTTGACATCATTATTTTTCATAGGTTAATTTTCTTCGTCATATCTCACATTTGATCTAAATCTTAAGCACTAAATGGGCTGAAAAGTGTCAAATGTTTTTTAGGTTTTAATATTTTAATCCTTATGCTGTTATTTGACTCTTAACAGATTTATATCATTGTAAACTTATTCTCTTTTTTAAATCTTTTTGATTTGACAAATATATAGGGAAAAAACTGAATCTATAATATTTATTTGAAACATATCTATAGTATTTTGCAAGTTGTTATTACACACCCAAATACATTGCCAAATGGGGGAAAAACATCTAACAAATTTGTTTCTTTGCAAACTATTTCTTGACATGCCAATGAGGAGGATAATATGAGAAAGTGAATTTACACATAAAAATTTACAGGACCCGTATAGTGCTCCACTATTGACTTACACAAAAGGTATACGTTTGACAATATTTCAAACAATGTCTCTCCCATGCCCCAATACACCATAAGAGGTGAAAATAAGGGGTTGTTTGAAAAAAAAGGTAACTAGGTAAAAGTCAATTGACGACATTGTATCATGAATGAGGCAACCCTATTTATATCTTATTATCTTTTAAGTCGCCTTTAAACATATATGTATGTCTGTGTGTGTGTGTGTAAATCACATATACACTTACCTTACTTGATTAATTAAAGCATGTAAACCCACTTGCATACATGGACCAAGTAGTAGGCTAGTAGCAATGGAATGATAAGTGAGAAAGCCATAACTTGATTTTTTCTCATTTCGCAGTGCATGCTTTCTCCTAGCTAGCCGGACGTCAAAGCTGTCGATGGCTTGTCATTTTCCATGGCCAGTAAACTTCTAGCTATTGAGTTCAGTTATTACCACTGATGAGGGACATTAGTGTTCACTTTTTCCTAGTTTATTCCAGCCACTAATGTGCTTTTATCGCTTTACAACTATTCGCTTAAGACTAAGCATAGTAGCCTGTTTTCATATTAATTGATTGTGTTCTTACAGGGGAATTAAGAGTTTCTACAAAATCTACCTTTTAACAGTGGAAATGTGGCTCGTGGTATAAGAATATCATTTTAGATAAACATTCAAAAGAAGAAATGTACCATAACGTTTGCTTTGTGAATTGCACATGCGAGGAAGACTAATGAGATAAATATCTCATAAAAGAAAGCATTCAAGCGTCATGAGATGAGGCCCATTGCTTGTAAAATAATTAAGCAGGAATCATGTGCATTTTTCTCATCTCATCTAGCATGGTCAACTACTCAACTCCTTGCTTAATTAGAATTGCTTGATCGACCCGATTGCGCCTTTGTGGCTATTTTGCCATTAGTAGTTTTATCATTAGAAAGTTTATTACCAATATTACTCAAATTTCTTGTTTGAATTAATAGCTATTCTTAGAAACCATAGGAACCAACAGTTAAAAATCACGCTGCTCTCTCCACGGAGCTTTTCTACCCTTTCTAGGGTTCTCTAGGGTTTCATATCCTTTGATCCTTTATTGATGAATCTTTCTGATTTTGCACTAGTGATAATTTCCTCTTCGATTAACTTTGTAGTGTAAAGTTTACTCTGCAACTTTAACATCCAAAACAAGAATGACATCGCACAGAAGATATTTTTTTTTTACTTACTGAAGCTGCCCTAACTAGAGAACAAGTGCATAACACTACTTATTGCTCATGTACTAGATGATGATAACGACAAGGCTACTATGTAGCTCTATAAAGCACAATGATTGTTTTGTTTCATAAACTGCTCTAGGCTTGGGAATCCACGAGCAGTTCGAGCCTTATGAGACATCGTTCAAGAGAAAGATCCAGACGCAGTATTCTTATCAGAGACACAAATGAAGGATGGTGAGATGGAGAGAGTTAGATAGGATTATGTTAGGCGATAAATTATCGTATTTTACATGCCTCTTTCATCCACTTTTAGCTCGTATAATAACTTAATCTTTAGGATTTTTATTTGTTTTATTTATGTTTTGTAGGAAATAAGTTCAAATGGAGCAAGTACCATGAAAAGGAGTGAAGACAGACAAAAACAGCAAAATCAGGCAAAAATGGGACGACGGGAGACCGCGCCACCGTACCAGAGATGTGGCACGGTGGGGCCGTGCCACCTGGAGCGGCTGTGCACCGGCCTCCGCTCACTCGCTCGCTCGCTCGATTTTCTATTTAAATCCCTTTTCGGCATTTTTGTTCGGGATATGCCCGGCTCTCCTTTGGCGACTTTTTGAGAGTTTTTAGTTTAGGTTTAGCCAATAAAAATCTCGATAGAAGGTTTAGATTAGGATTTTAGTTTGTAATTCTGGATTCAAGCTTGTGAATTTTCAAGTTCATTCAATGATTCAGGCATAAGTTTTCTCTCCTCTTTCTCTCTCTCTATTTTTGTTACCTATGTTCATGTTTTAGTTTACAATCTTTTGTGATGTTTAGTGATTATAGTTGTGAATCTTGGATTGTGAGTAGCCTCTTGATGACTGATTGATCTTTGTTTGCGCCTTTATCCCTCTTATTTATGCTAGAATCTAAGCTTTTCTCTCACGCCCACCAAGTGTTTGATGAAACGCTAAAAAGAGTTTTCATCCTTGTCTTGGAGCAATTAACTTATGGTGAGAGATGAGGTTGATTGTCTAGTGTGGTTAGATTGAATAGTCGTTATTAGGACATAAAAATAATTTCAGTCGCTGGACAGGTCAAAGGCTGTTAATCTTGTAGTTTAATTGACCTAATCCCATAAAAATAGGTGATTAAAACCTTTAGACTAGCCTATTGACCCTTGCGAGAGGGCTTAAGTGGACTGTAACTTGGCAACCGATCATCCTTGAATTACTAGCATAACTTGGGAAGGTGAGGGTTTAAATTGATTAGTTAGTCTACCTTAGATTTATTTACAATTGAAGTCTTCTTTGTTTTAGTAGTTAGTTTTACTTCTCTTCACCTTTGATTTCGCCTAGATTGATACGCTGGAGTGAACTTTGGTAGTTGGAAACACAACTTCCTGCGGACGACACCCCAAGTACTCAACGGTACACCTTGCATTTGGGGTTTATAAATATTAAAACTTTGTTTTTCCCTAACAAGTTTTTGACGCTGCTACCGGAGAGTTATTGTTTTTTTAATATCAAAGCTTACTTGGGAATTTGAGCCTAGGCTTTAATTTTGAAAAAA
>NCQV01085756.1:9461-21495 GCA_002740545.1 Lophocereus schottii
AATTGACCCCTTTGCTTCCGGGGGGGCACTCAATTTGGCCTTGCGTATTCAGATCGAGATGTTTAACATGGAGGATGATTGTGTCTTCTATAATGATTATGGTCGATCTCTTTTTGCACTACCTAACCCCACTCAAACCACATGTACCTGTAGGAGGGAAAAAATTATCCGTCTAATCAAGACCTGCCATGTGGAAAATTCAACACTTTCTATTTCGCCCAATTACACTCTGCCGCGTGTCAAATTAATTATGGCGGTACATTGAATTAAATATTTGGTGAACGATTATGGCGGCCAACTAAAAAACGCCACGTGTCACAAATGACGCAATTATTATTCCTTTTCTTTGAGGAATGATTAGTAAGGATTCCTAACACCATTTCTCTATAAAAGGGAGTCTACCCTCCCATTCTAGGGGACATTTTTAGAAGTACTCTCAAGAGCTCAAGACTTTCTCTTGCAGAAGACAACAAGCACTCCAAACACATGTCGTCTACTCACGGAGATTAAACTCATATCTTGATAGCGATTAAGCCTCTTAGGCCCTCCCTCAAGATTAAATTCATTAAAGTCTACCCAAGGAGATTGAATCAGAAGATTTATTATACTTGTTCTTGTAACAATTATACAGAGATTGTACCCATTCTTTGATATAAATATAAAAATTTACTTTGTTGCTTAATTTCTTGTCTAATTGATTACAGGCTCGAAATTTGGTGTTTACAAATTTGGCACGCTCGGTAGGACCATCTCTGCCTCTCATCTCTTTCTCCAAACCACAAACTCTACACTTTCCCAAAGACGATATGGCGCCAAAGAATGCCATCCCTCCACCTTTAAGGAAAGCTGTCCGATCCATATCTCAGGGATCAACAACTGCTAGCGTTATGTCTGGTGGAGTTATGACCCAAAGTATGGCAAAAGCTGCTGCTGTGATTGCCATAAAACAACCAATTGGGACTATCCCGTCACAGTCTCGCGGGATCCCAAGCCTCCACTCCAGCTTACCTAAAGGAGTCAACAAAGTCCCTTCACACCCTTTGAAGCAAAAATCTGTTGCAGGCTTCAAAATGCACCCAACAATATGTCAAGAGGTGGGTGAGCTCCAAACTTAGGCAAACCCCACCTTCGAACCTTTCGGTGAAGAAGATCATGACTATACTAGCAGTGACTCCTCACCGGCATCGCCAAGACAGTTGGTCGCTGAATCGGAGACCGAATACACCAACTCTGTTATTATGCCAGCCACGGTAACGGAGGCGACCAATGTAGAAGAACAGCTCGCGGATATGAAAGCAACATTGGAGAGGCTCGCTAAAGAAAACCTAGAGAAAGACGCTCAAATTAAGCGCCAAAGTGAACAGATTGCTACTCTGATGAAGAAGCTGGAAAAGCGGCTATTCGAATCTCCTAGCAAAGGCTCGGACAGAGAAGAGTCTGACAAGGAGTCTAACCGCAGCGAAGACTCTGATGATGAGCGTATGAAGAAGAAGGAGTCCTCCTTGGCGTCGATGTCTGCTAAGCAGATTCATAGCCTGATCACGAATGTTGTTAAAGCCTAATTAAGGGGAGGATCTCGCAAGACGCATCTGTACACAAAACGTTATACAAAAAGGATCAATGCTCTTCGCATGCCTCATGGATAACAGCGCCCGAAGTTTAACCAATTTGATGGTAAGGGCAATCCCAAATAGCACGTCGCCTATTTTATTGAGACATGCAGCAATGCTGGCACTGGGGGAGACAGATTGGTGAAGCAGTTTGTTTGGTCTCTCAAAGGAATCGCCTTCGATTAGTACACAGACCTGGAGCCCGAGTCTATTAACAGTTGGGAACAAA
Organism: Lophocereus schottii; assembly: GCA_002740545.1. Classification (NCBI taxonomy): domain Eukaryota; kingdom Viridiplantae; phylum Streptophyta; class Magnoliopsida; order Caryophyllales; family Cactaceae; genus Lophocereus; species Lophocereus schottii. Next base: position 11,301 of record NCQV01085756.1, read on the forward strand.
TGGAGCATGAATTCCTCAATAAGTTCTATAGTACATAGGACACTGTTAGTATAACGGAGTTGACAAATACTAAGCAGTGGAAGGATGAGCCAGTCCTTAATTACATCAACAGCTGGAGATCTCTTAGCCTCGAATGCAAAGACCGTCTGTCCGAGGCCTCCGCCATTGAGATGTGCGCTCAGGGTATGGAGTGGGACCTGCTTTATGTCTTACAGATGAGCAAGCCTAGGACCTTCCAAGAGCTAGCTACGAAGGCACCTGACATGGAATGACGATAGCAAATCATCGCAGCAAGGCATCCTCCTCATATGAGTTCAAGAAGGACAAAGGTGAGATCAAGAAGAACTCAAAGCCTTCCAAGGCAACCAGCAAAGGAATCCATGGCCACTTCCATTGAGGAACCTGTACGGATTTCAGGGAAATCTAGGCCAGAAGAAGGGAAATCGAGGCCGGAAGAAAAGAAAGGAGCATCCTCGAGGGATGTTGGATGGAAGCGACCTACATTAAAGGAGCTCCAAGAAAAGAAGTACCCATTTCCTGATTCGGACTTATCAGGGATGCTAGATTACCTACTTGAAAATAGGATCATCGAACTCCCTGAACCTAAGCGACCAGAAGAAGCTGGAAGGACAAGCGACCCGAAGTACCATCGCTATCATAAGGTTGTTAGCCATCCTTTAGAGAAATGCATTACTCTTAAAAAGCGCATTATACAACTAGCCAGGGATGGAAAGACCATATTGGACCTGGATGACTCCGCCGGGGCCAATCATATTTTTGCTGATGTGGAGTACTCTCCTCCATCGCGACAACAAAAGCCTACTCGATCTTATCAACAAAGGGAGAGCAGCGCAATCTGCTTTCACGAACTACTCACCATTCAGTTCGGAAGCTTGGAACCTATCGTCGTTCCCTTGATGGTTAGGGGACTGGTGATAGGAACAAATTTCAATCTGACCGAAGACAAAGAAGGGTGGACGATTGTCACTCGAAGGAGGCCAAGGAATCCAAAACAAGCTCAGCCACCGCCCCTTCACCAAAGAAAGAGGCAAGGTAGGAGGAAGACTCCTCGATGTGCGAAAAGCAAGAAAAAGTTAAAGGCTAGAAAGATACAGGAAGTTTAACCTATTGACTTACTCGAGCAGGGGCCGCTCGTTCCTATCACACTGGAGGAATTTTTTCCCAGCGAGATTTTTTGAGAAGATCACTGTTAACATGACTTCGTGTCATGAGCTGGAGAATGAGGGAAATGAGGAGGAAGCAAAGTTAGAAAAACCTCCTAAAAATGATGGTGAGGCTCTAACTAGTTTAGAGACCTTATCGATCTGTGATGATTGGAGAAAAATCTTCAGCTTGCCAAAAGAGATACGTCAATAGATTGTTGCCACCTTGCAGCACCCAAAGCTTCATGTTGACAAGGTGAAAAGTACCGGTCAACCAATGAAAGATGTTGATCATTATGCTGCTTACAACACCGCCATCACTTTTACTGATGACGAACTGCTGTTGGGCTCTAAGCCTCATAACCGCCCCTTGTTCGTCGCTGGTTACATCAGGGAACAAAAAGTTAGACGGATCCTTATAGATGGAGGGTCAGCTGTTAACATCATGCCTAAGTCTACGATGAACGACTTGGGGATCACAATGGAAGAGCTTTCTAAGAGCCGAATGGTGATTTAGGAATTTAGCCTAGAGAGTCAACGCGCGATTGGTATGATCTGCCTGGAACTGATAATGGGAGACCTATCGACATCTTCCATCTTCCATCTTCCATGTAATTGACTCTAAGACTTCCTACAAGTTGTTGCTCGTACGCCCATGGCTTTATGAGTATGGAATAGTATCTTCAACCCTCCATCAATGCCTCAAGTATTATCGTGGAGGAGAAAGAAAGATTGATGGGGTTGCTAGGTCATTTACTAAAGCAGAGTCACATTTCGCTGATGCTAAATTCTTTGAAGAAGCTGCGGCACCTAAAGAGATGATAATATAAACGATTGCCTCCACAGGTGACTCAAACATTACCAAGAATCCGCAAACAACCATAGAACACGATGGTGTGAAAAAACAACAGCAAGGCAAAGAAGACGATGAAGAAGCTAGTGAGACGTAACCTGCTAAACAGGTCGCAAAACAGGTGGCTGCTTCAACAAACTCCATGACACCGATTTTGAGGTATGTTCCAAAATCCCGTTGTAGGGAAGGAGAATCACCTTTCAGTGGTGTTGTACATGGAAATGAGGAAGGTAAGGCTATGAAGAAGGATAGCGGGGCCAACTTGAACACCCGTAACGAAAGTGTTATGTTGCCAATGCAAAACATGTACCAACCGAAGGTGAGCAAATGCCCCCTTCCTAGGTTTGTTTCCTCTTCTAAGGCTTTGTTGAAAGAAGAAGAGGTGTTGCCGCACACGCGTACCAAGGACGGATTTGATCTAAATGCATATAAGTTTATGGAAAGAGCTGTTTATAACTTCCAAAGCCCAACTACCTTAGGGAATGTAATCGAAGTCAAGCCTCATGGCCTCAATAATACTTAAAAAATGATCCAAGAGCAAGGAGGTTCAGTGAGTGTCTCTAAAGTCGTACCTGGTTACACACCGTTACAGCCAGTTAAAATCTTGGGGCAATGAAAGAATAACCAGTCTGTAGTTCAACACATCTCCACCGAGGAGATAGATAAGAGCGAAAAGGAGGATGACCCACCTAGCAAGAGGACTTCTGCATTTGACAGATTACAATCGTCGAGTTCAACAAGACAGACATCTATCCTTACTAGAATTGGGGCATAGCTAAAGCCTTCAGTATTCAATATGATCAAGAAGGGGATAGAGCCCTCGAAGACGTCTTCCTAAAAGTTCAAAAGTTCCATATTTAACTGTCAAGGTGATACAAACGAAGTACGAAGTTCTATTCCTTCACAGATGAAACGACTTTCAATCTTGGACGTTAAGATGGAAGGTTCATTGCGAGTGAAAAGATGCACTGTGATCCTCACTGGTCAACAAAGTAATCGTGACTCGAATGAGGAGGAAGAGCAAGGTGAAATGGCTTCCTCTCACCATATTACAGGTCGAGAATGTGAGGCTTCAGACTCAGAGATGGAGCTTGCAGATACTCCTAAAGCCCTTGAGGACGGGGGGCAAGCTACGGTCGATGATCCGAAAAAACTGAATCTTAGTACCACAGACGAACCTCGGCCCATTTATATAAGTTCGTTGCTGACGCCCGAGGAAGAAAGCCAGTACTTTAATCTCCTCTCGGAATATAAGGACGTGTTCTCATGGAGCTATAAAGAAATGTCAGGGCTTAATCCCAAAGTTGTTGTCCATCGCCTGCCCATCAAAAGGGGAGTGTCTCCAAAAAAGCAGCCCTAGCGACGTTTCCGTCTAGAGTTGGTACCTGAAATTGAAAAAAAAGTCAATAAACTCATTGAAGCAGGGCTCGTTCAGGAGGTAAAATATCCAACCTGGATCGCAAACATTGTCCCCATAAGGAAGAAAAATGGACAACTTCGCATCTGCGTAGACTTTCTGGATCTCAATGACGCCTGTCCAAAGGATGATTTTCCGCTCCCTGTCACCGAACAAATAGTCGATTCGACTACGGGTATGAGGCCTTATCATTCATGGATTGTACTGCAGGGTATAATCAAATCCAAATGGCACCAGAAGACCAAGAGACCACAGCTTTTCGCACACCCAAAGCCATTTTCTGTTACAAGGTGTTGCCTTTCGGCTTAAAGAATGCCAGGGCAACATGTCAAAGGGCAATGCAAACATTTTTGATGATATGCTCCACAAGACAATTGAGTGTTACGTCAATGACTTGGTGGTCAAATCTAAAAAGAAATGCGGCTATATTCCAAATATTCATAGCGTCTTCAAACGTCTGTGGAAATGTCAGTTGAAGATGAACCCACTCAAATGTGCATTTGGAGTCACTTCTGGGAAATTCTTGGGCTTTGTCGTCCGCCATAAAGGAATCGAGATTGACCAATCCAAGATCAAAACAATCCAAGAAATGACTGAGCCTAAGAATCTCAAAGAGCTTCGTGGCCTTCAAGGTCGTCTGGCATATATTTGAAGGTTCATATCAAATCTAGCTGGACGTTGTCATCCTTTCAGCCACCTTATGAAAAAGGGAGCACCTTTTGATTGGGACGAGTCATACCGCAAAGCCTTCGTAAAAATTAAGAAGTACTTGTCGAACCCTCCGGTATTGAGAGCACCAGTCCCTGGCAAGCCTCTTATACTCTACATTGCAGCTCAAGAACAATCATTGGGAGCGCTACGTGTTCAAAAGAATGAGGAAGAAAAAGAAGTAGCTCTGTACTACTTAAGCCGTACATTGGTGGGGGCTAAATTGAAGTATTCACCCATGGAAAAGATCTGCTTGTCACTTGTATTTGCCGTTCAAAAACTCAAACATTACATTCAGGCATATATAGTGCGTGTAGTTTCTAAAGCCGATCCCATCAAGTACATTCTCTCGAGGCCAGCCCTCAGAGGGCGGCTTGCGAAGTGGGCTATGATATTGAAGCAGCATGATCTTGTCTATGTGCCACAAAAAGCGGTCAAGGGGCAAGCACTAGCAGACTTCCTAGTCGATCACCCAATTCCTGATGAGTGGGAGCTAAACGATGACTTACCAGGTGAAGATGTGCTCTTTGTCGATATCCTCCCGCCTTGGGAAATGTACTTTGACGGAGCTGCAAGAAGTGATGGAGCTGGTACTGGGGTAGTGTTTATCTCCCCTGAGAAGTATGTCCTCACCTACTCATTCATATTAACCTAGTTGTGTTCAAATATCATGGCCGAGTATCAGGCATTAATCCTGGGCCTTCAAATGGCTATTGGAATGGGAATCAAAGATCTCGACATCTATGGTGACTCGCAATTAGTCATCAAACAACTCATTAAAGAGTATGAAGTCAAAAAGGATGATCTCATTTCATATTACAGGAGTGCCTCATGATTGTTAAGCAAGCTTGAAATCATCAAGTTGAAACATGTTCCTAGGAGCGCCAATAAGGTGGCTGATGCATTTGCAAATCTTGCAGCCACTTTGGCACTGGGGGCAGAGGAAAATATGAACGCCGCCATCTACAATCGATGGGTCGTTGCACCCACTGATGAGGAGTTTGAGGAAGACATCAATGTAGTCAGTGCTCAAGAAGTAGATGAAGAAGATTGGCGTCAACCACTCATTGACTACTTGCAACACGGGAAGCTCCCTAGCGATCCAAGGCATAAGACAGAAATCCAACGAAGAGCTCCCAGCTTTCTTTACTTCAATGGGACTCTTTATCGGTGTTCATTTCTCGGCATTTGGTTGCGATGCTTGGGTAACGAGGAGGCAAGACAAACAATGGTGGAAGCACACTCAGGAATATGTGGAGCACACCAAGCAAGGCCCAAATTGCACGATCGAATCAAGAGGATGGGTTACTACTGGCCTACCATGGTGCAAGACTGCATTGACTATACAAAAAGGTGCGAGCCTTGCCAGTTTCATGCAAATTTTATTCATCAACCTCCAGAGCCACTCCATCTTACTATGGCATCTTAGCCATTTGAAGCTTGGGGCTTGATGTTGTGGGCCCTATCACTCCAAATTCTTCTACTGGCCACTCGTACATCTTGGCAGCAACTGACTACTTTTCTAAATGGGTAGAAGCAATCCCACTAAGAAAGATCAAAAAAGAAAATTTCGTTGATTTTATTCAAACCTATTTCATCTACAGATATGGCGTGCCTCGGTATATTATCACTGATAATGGCAAATCATTTGTCAACAAGCTAGTGACTGCCTTATGCGAAAAGTTGAAGTTTGCCCAGCGTAAGTCTTCAATTTACAATGCACATGCAAATGGCTTGGCGAAAGCCTTCAATAAGACACTTTGAAACTTACTAAGCAAAGTGGTGGTGAAGTCAAAACGCGATTGGCATGAAAGGTTAGGGGAAGCTCTTTGGGCATACAGAACCACATACAAAACGCCGACCCAATCAACTCCTTTCGCTCTGGTGTGTGGGGTGGAAGTATTATTGCCTTTGGAACTCCACATGCCTTCACTCCGTATCGCCATACAAGAAGGCTTGACCAAAGATGAAAATCACAAGCTTCGCATGGCAGAGCTCAAAGCCCTTGATGAAAAAAGATTTCTAACGTAACAAAAGTTGGAATGCTATCAAGCTTGCTTATCACAAGCCTTCAACAAAAAGGTACGACCGCGTTCATTTCAAGTTGGAGATCAAGTGCTCGCGGTAAGGAGGCCAATCATCATCCCACACAAGACTGGAAGCAAGTTCACTTCTAAGTGGGATGGCCCCTACGTGATTCGAGAAGTCTACACCAACAGAGCTTATAGGATTGTTGGTACCGACAGAGTACGAGTTTGGCCGATAAATGCAAGTTCCTAAAACTATACTATCCTTAATGCATTAGTATATATAGGCTCCTAAACACGAGCATAAACTGTTCATTCTTTTAAGTTAAACTCCATTGTATTACTTTTGACTCGCAAGAGTATAAACCGCGAACGGCTAAACAAAAAAAAGAAACAAAGAGTCTTGTTCTTTGAATTACGTATGACTTGATCCTTTAGGGTTCCCTTTAAGTACGTAGGCAACTTTGGTATGCAGCTAAGTACAATCATCATGAAATTTGTTCATAAAAATGGTCATCTGATTGCGGGTTTTATATCACTTCTGTATTTAAAGATTCAGTAGGGTATAAATTCATTTATTATCATAAAGTTGATAATTGTGGGATCCAAATCATAAGGAAAACCAACCAAAGACACGTGTGTAGCAAGGGATAAAAGAAAATTCGCATTATTGGATATCAAGTTCACATCACAAAAGCACAAAGTGCATCATAAGTACATTTAAAAAAAACAAGAAGGAGTCAGCTATGAATCCTATTGAAAATTCTTCAAATCCTCGAAAGACTCCTTTATGTAGGCTTCAGCCTTCTCTAAACTGGCTTTGGTGGATGCATCCATCACTTCAGTAGCATTAAGTATGTCAATCTAACCTTGCGAGTCAATGACTTGCCGCTCAGCTTCTTGAAGCAAATGCTCACTGACCGCTACCTGAGAACTAAGATTTTTCTGTTGTTCTTCCAAAAATTGAAATTCTTTCAGCAGCTCCTGATGCCTCGATTCAACATGCTTCAGCTCAGCCATCTTCGGTTCATAATGGGCGCCCTCTGTGTTCAACCGACGGGAGGCCTCATCAAGCTTACTTTGCACCTCTATGCGGCAATTATTATGCTCTTCAGCAGATATCCGACCGGAGTAACTCTATTGCAGGTCCTTGAAGTCACATGCTTGCCTAATCAACCCTTCAACCTTGCTCTCTAGAGGAATGACGTCCACACCTCTTTGAAGGATAGTGGCATAAAGGCTGTGAGAATCGCCTCTAAGAGAAGGAAGTCCATCAAAAGGGCTGCGACACACCTTGTCAAGCATGGCTTTACCCAACACTCACGCAGCATTCTTATCCACCTCCTTTATAAAGGCATCAGCATCAAAGACAAAAATTTCCCCGTGGGGAACCCTTAAAGGGCATTGTGGGCGAGGTACCGATGAATGAGCGTTGACTCTACGAATGAACTCGACCTCATCATCATCCGCAGGACAAAAACCCCGTGAGTTAACTAATCATGATCTGCTGTCAAATAAATCTTTACCAAAAGATGGTATACGTCCAACCGACGGAAAACATTGACTTCCCGAAGGTAGAGGAACGTGTGCCAGTCCTTCCTTGAAATTCACACCATCACTTTCCCCCTAATTAAAAAAAAAGAACATAGATGTGTGCAGGGGCGAGGAAGGTGAGATACACATTTGAAAAGAAAATATGCTTCTATCTTTAAAAAAAAAGGGGAGTACCATGCATTCAACAGGATTAGGTTCAGCATCGAGGATATCCATGATATTCTCAGCACCTTCTGGGGGCAGCTCGATTACTTTTCAGGTACTTAGCTCACAAACTCCGATAGGTAGCTCATGCTGACCATTCACAGCAAGATTAATCAGACGATTAGCCTTGTGTCTACATGTCTCAGCAGGTGAGGTATTTGCAAGGTTCTTCGATCTCATTCATTATCTGAGGTAAGGGTGCAATGCTTTGAATAGGGATTGTAGGGATGGGCGTCGCTGGGGTGCCGACATCTATTCTTGGAATCTGGACACAGGAAGAACCATCCTCCATCGCCGGAATGAAGGGCTCCACGGGCTTCCCAGAACGAACAATCTTCAACTTAGGTTTGAGTTTGCCTTCGTCCTTTGAAATGCTCGTGTCAGATAAATCACCGCGTTTCCTCTTGGAACCACTAGCATGTGGGCTGCAAGGCAGGGAGACGAACATCTTAGGCCACCATTCACGAAATGCAGGAGTGGTATTCCTCTCGAGTAGATTGCATCGCCCAGGAAGTAAGACTTGGGACCCCACTCCATAGCGCGTGAGCATGTGCTGATAGCGAAGCATTGCTTCCAGATCAGGAAGATTATCAAAGTCCAGATCAGTAGGAACATCCTTATAGAAACCAAATTATCTATTGAATCGGCCTAGACAATAGTGTTCCATGACGAGGTTCGCAACGATAGGCGACAAAACTCGAATGAATGCTGACAAAATAAGCAAAATAAGCCCTCAATAGCTTGCCGTCATCCACGAGAGTCTCCCTAAGTCGGTTGATGACGGACGAATGCCAGCGAAAACCTCTCCCAGAACCAATGAGTTCTCGGGCCTCTTTAGGCTGAAACGACTTGGCTCGGCCAAGGCCACTGAACTTCACCATGCCTGAACTGGAAGAAGCCTCACCGACTAGCTTGTATGCATCAAAGTTTTTGGCTAACAAAGCATAAAGGAAATGAGTAGGAAAGTAGCCCCCACCTCTACCAGGATAGGAAGAACGAGAGAGCTCGTTGAGTCCCTTGTAGATACTCACAAGAACCGCTGTAGGGAGGCAATAACCTACACCGGAAGCCATCAAGGATGTGATGCTGAAAGTACCTGGACGTATGCAACCAATATCTCTAACTGGTAAGATAAATGTGCATAGCCAACAGGAAAGAAATGCAGCTAGAAAGGTCTCAGTGCGTTGGCCAGTAGCCACTCCCAGCTCGTCGAAAATAGAATGATAATCACTCCACCCACGGGCTCCTGCATCGGTAAGGGGAAACAATATTCCTGGTTGAGGGATTCAGCTGTCTTGATCAGGCTTCTTGGAAACATGGTACTTGCTGCGTCCCCGAAACCAAAAGGAAATCCACTGCTCTATGGTAGGTTTGCCCTTGTGATCTTGCATAAGTTTGTGGTAAGCAACGAATAGATAAGTGCAACTCAACGGAAGCTTGCTTGCGAGTTCCCGCTGAGTAGGTACAACTTCATCATAAAGGCGCCCGAGATTGGCAACCCGAGGAAGCTGTAAATGTCAAAGATAGATAGGGACACCTCGCCCTTAGAGGTGTGCAATGTGTTCATTTCGGGACACCAATACTCGCACACCACCCAAATGAGGCTCAAACACCGGTCGTAAAGAAAGAGCAACACATACAAGGCATCAAACAGATGAAGGGTTGTGTGTTTATCCTTGCAACAAACGAGGATATCCTCTAACCATTCCCAGTAATGCGGCTTGTAAGAAAACTCCCCATACAACGGCAACTTAGCCCACAATCTGCGTTCAAACTCTAGGTGATGATGTAGTAACTGATAAGAGGGGAGGTTCTCTTTCATTTTAACATGAGTAGAGAGCAAGAACGTTTCGCCTATCTTTAAATTCTCCTTCGACCACCAAGGAAGGCTCGGAGGACCTCTAACACAATCAGGCTTGCACGGGGGCGTTATAAGGTTGCGGATGGGCAACTTTGTCCCCTCCCCATCTATGTCATTTTCGCTGGGTTGAATATGTAGATAGCGTCGCCCGCTAGCGATTTTATCCACAAAAGTGATCATCTTAAATAGACCCTGAATTCATAGTGGGAAGAAAGAAAATTGAGTTATAGGACTTGTCACAGGGACAGTCATAACAGTTCAATAATCGGATCAGGGACCAAGAAAAAAAATTCTTAGGCATGGAACTACTAGAGAACCCAAAAAAAAAAAGCAAAGAAGAAGGGTCGAAAAAAGGGGCAGCACAAATCCAAGCAAAGGCTCTTCAGCAGTCAAATTAGCCTCTTGAGA
>NCQV01085787.1:0-11170 GCA_002740545.1 Lophocereus schottii
GCAGTAAGGTCCTGTTTGGAAAGCCTGTTTGGGGCAACAACAACAACCCTTGGATTTGTTATCATCAAAACTTTATACATTCTAACAAGGTACTTGAATGTATTAATGATAATGCTTATAAGGTTGATTTGCCAGGTGATTATGGAGCGTCAGCCACATTCAATGTAGCTGATTTGCAAGCTTACCATAAAGATGATTACCTTGCTGATTTGAGGATCAAATCTTCTCAACAAGGGGAGGATGATGTAGTCCCCACCACCATAAGCAATGAAGAAGATCCAACAAGTCAATCAAGGTCCAACACAAGCTCCAAAATGCAAGCATTGGTCCAAATTATCCAAGAGAGTCAAGGAAGTGCACACGGGTACAAGGACTAGAATTTACCCGGCTTTGTGCACTTGATTTCCTAAGCTCCAAGGAGGCTTAATCCTTAATTTTTGCATTTTGGTAAACCTCAAGATGTCCCCTTTCATGTCCTAGCATTAGTTCGCCATCATACAAATTGAAGAAAGGGAGAACAAGGTGTTTTGCTAAACCGGCCATAGTAGCACCCAATCTGCACGGTTTTATCTTTAAGTTTGATTACCCCACTTAGACGTTGTTTAACCTTAATTTCTTGCTTAGGGGGCTTTATACACATCCTAAACTTCCCCCTATGGTCTAAAACCAGAGTCAAACTCACTTTTGTCATGGTTAAACTTAGTCACAAAACCGGCTGAAAAACTAAAAACACATCAAGGTCAAGTTAGGGTTTTACCTTCCTTTAGGTTAGAATTAGAGGGAGGAGGGGACTATTTTGAGTGATTTTGGTGGCTGGGTATAATGGCTAGCAGCAAGGGGAAGTTAGGGCAGTCGAGAGGTGGCCAAAAAAGTGGTCAAACCCACCAGAAGTGGCGGCACAAGGGGTAGCAGCTGCTGCCCCTGTTTTCTACAAAGGGGGCATGAAGTAGAGGGAGAAAATGGAGAGTTGGGTTTTGTTATTTTGCTGAATTTTTATGTGTAAAAATTGTCAATTAATAGTTACATGTGGCTGGAAATTTTTAAGCTAAAAAGTAGATTTTTGCTAATTAAAATTAGGTGCTAAAATGAGCAATTAGTGAAATAACAAAGTTAGCAAGATTTTGGGCTTTTATTTTGAGTCCAGCAAGCTAAGTTTAGGCTTGAAAAATCATTTGAAGTGTTCAGAAAATTTTGTACTGTTCAGGATTAAAGTTTACCCAAGGTAAGAAAATAATTAATCACTAAGTTATACTTACCGAGGCCTAATATTGATTCACGCGATGTTTAATTAATCAACGAAACTTGAATTAACAATCAATGAAACTTGAATTATAAAGTTAGACCCAAATAAAACATCCCCCAATCGGGATGATTAAATACTATAAATGAAAGTGAAAAATTTAAATGACATAAGGCAATTCGATAAATATATAAATTGAGTGTAATTGAATTAATAAACATGATTTGGTTAAACAAATAACCACGAGTGATTAAATCAATAAACATGATTAATTAAATAAATAAACATGATTAATTAAATAAATAAATATGATTTAAATAAATAAATATGGGTCAGGGTCGGGTTATTACACCTAAGCACTAAGAAAACTCTCTATGCGGGAAAACCTAATTGTTAGGCTGTTTAAAAGAGCCCTTGTTTTGCTATTGAAGGCAGTTCATGTTGAACACACAAACACTTCATCGATTTTCCCTAAAAATCTCTCTTAACAATCTGAATTTTAATTTTTTTATGTGAGTGGCTCCTTTAATCTGATTCCAGTGGTTGAACCTTTATGAATTGGAGGGTGGATCCTAAGTAGCTGGGTGGTGGTTCAGACCTTTAGCCCCTACATATCCAGTTCCCAAATTCTGTCATTTGTCTTACTTTCCTTGCTGTTTAAATTCACAAAGCTGTTGGCTTGAGTTCTGATTGAGCTCCTAGATCAAGTGGTATCAGAGCACTGCCTGGTGAGTCTCTGTTTGTTTTTTTAGGTAATTCTCTATAATCCTAATCGACACTCTGCACAGAGGCACATTTCCTTTTTGACTCCTCAAAGAACTTACCATTCAAAACACACAGTTAGCTACAAACACCTCCACTACTTGAATCGAAGAAGCCATACATGTCTGCCAGGGAAGAAAGTGATCCTCCTGCCCCCTAAATTTCCCAGAGGTCTTGCTTTAGAAGATGATAATGAGTTAGGCAGGTGTAATGCCATCCAACAACTACAAAGAGACTTCAACTCCTTATCCACTGAAGTCACTAATATCACCATTAGGCTGGATGAAGTCCTTACTAGGTTCAGGGATGTTCCTAGAGGTAGAAGAAGGAGGGGTCAAGGAACCCCTAGAGATGATCCCATCCTTACTCACTCCTGTTCATCTGAGGATGAACAATCACCAAGGAGTAGGAGAAGGCCAACCAGGGAAGATCACCTAAGGGATATGACAATTGATCCCCCAGAATTTGAGGGAACCCTGAATCCAGACCACTACCTTGAGTGGAATTAGACCCTTGAGAGATTTTTTGACATAAAGGAGTATTCTGAGGAGAAGGCTTTCAAGGTTGCCATCCTCAAATTCAAGAAATATGCTTCCCTCTAGTATGAAAACACCAAGAGGCAAAGGGACAGAGAAGGAAGAACTAGGGTCAGAACCTAGTTCAAGTTGGAGAAACTCATGAACAAGAGATTCCTGCGTGACAACTATAAGCATGAATTGTAGCTTAGAGTGCCATCTCTGAGTCAGGGGAGAATGAGCATAGAAGAATATATCCATGACTTTGAGCAACTCCAGATCAAAAGTGGTTTGGAAGAAGAAGAACAACAGACAATGGTGAGGTTCTTGAGAGGACTTGACCCTAATATTTCTAAAAAGGTTGAGCTTCAACCTTATTGGTCCTTTAAAGACATCTGTAAATTGGCCATCAAGGTGGAGAAATATGCTAAGAATAAGAGGGTCTTTACTAGATCCTATTCTTGACCTAATCCCAAAGTCAAGCCACCAACACCCCCTAAGGCTGAGACTGTTTCTAAAGACAGCAAGATACGTGACAAGGGAATGGGCATTGTCAAGGAATTTCCTAAAATGTTTGATGGCAAGAGGTGTTTTAAATGCAAGGGCTATGGACGTTTCCAAGCTGATTGTCTAAGCAGAAGGACTCTTCCCATCAAAGAAATAGAGGAAAATGACCAGATAAACCTTGAATCCAGTGAAGGGAAAGAAGAAGTGGAGTGAGTGACCATGGTTCTGCCACCTGATGTTGGCGAATTCTTGGTGCTCAAGAGGATCCTACATGCTGTGGAGGGATCTAAGGAGGGAAACTGGTGAGAGCATATTTTTCATTCTCAGTGCACTACATAAGGAAAGGTATGTAGTTTACTAATTGATGGGGGTAGCGGCACTAATGTAGCCTCAAATCATTTAGTTGACAAACTTAAACTGCCTACTATCACACACCCTAGACCTTACTCACTTCAATGGCTTAAGAAAGGGAATGAGGTTTATGTCACCAAGCAAGCTCTAGTCTCTTTAACAATTGGAAATTTAAAAGATGAGGTGTTGTGTGATGTGCTGCCTATAGATGCCTGTCATATTCTACTTGGTAGGCCATGGCAGTTTGATAAAAAGGCTATACACCATGGCAAGTCCAGTATTTACTCCCTTAAAGTCAAGGGTTGAGGGTACACCTTGGTCCATTTGTCACCTAGCCAAGCCAGACCTGTTCTGCCTAGCCCAAAGAAGAGGAACATAGGTGAGAAAACCTTTTTCCTGAGTGAAAGTCAAGGGTTGAGAGATCTATAAGTGAGGGTGATATATCTTTACCCTACTTATGTTGGAAAAAGGAGAGGAAAAGGCACCTTTGTATCCCCTTGTTCAGCCACTCTTTTATGAGTATAAGGATGTATTCCCTGATGACTTAACCCCTAGATTACCTCCTATAAGGGGTATAGAACATCGAATTGACCTATTGCTTGGGGTTGCCTTACCTAATAAACCAGCATACATATGTAATCTTATAGAGACCAAGGAGTTACAAAGGCATGTCCAAGAGCTTATAAATAGGGGATATATCAAGGAGAGCATGAGTCCACGTTCTGTTCCTGCTTTGCTTGTGCCTAAAAAGGATGGAAACATGAGGATGTACATTAATAGCCGTGCTATCAAATACAAGCATCTAATCCCTAGGCTTGATGACATGTTAGATGAATTGCAAGGTTCTAATGTGTTTTCCAGGATTGACCTGAGGAGTGGCTATCACCAGATCAGGATGAGGGAAGGGGACGAGTAGAAGACATCATTTAAAACCAAATAGGGCCTATATAAGTGGCTTGTAATGCCCTTTGGTTTATCAAATGCCCTTAGGATGTTCATAAGGTTGGTGAATGAGGTACTGAAACCTTTCATTGGTCATTTTATTATTGTCTATTTTGAGGATATCCTAGTATACAACAGACATGAAGAAGAACATAAGCAGCACCTTGAGCAAGTTTTCAGGGTTTTAAGACATCAGCAGCTTTATGACAAAATGGAAAAATGTGAGTTCTTCACCCTACAACTCACCTTTCTCGGGTATGTGGTTTCAGTACAAGGGATTTAGGTTGATCCTAGCAAAGTTGAAGCAATCCAGACTTAGCCTCAACCCACCACAGTCACAGAGGTAAGGACCTTTCATGGTTTAGCTTCTTTTTATAGGAGATTCATTAGAGACTTTAGCTCTGCCATGGCTCTTATCACTGAGTGCATGCTTGAGTGGACCAAAGCTGTCCAGAGAGCCTTTGAAATGATCAGATAGAAGCTGTGCCAATCACTAGTGCTAGCACTCCCAAATTTTGAAGACCTATTTGAATTAGAGTGTGATGCCAGTACGGTTGGAATTGGGGCAGTCTTGCTACAGTCCAAGAGACCCATTGCCTATTTCAGCGAAAAGTTTAATGGCCTATGACAAGGAATTTTTTACCACTGTGAGGGCTTTAACCCACTGGGGTCACTACCTAAAACCTAAGCCATTTGTGCAACATTTAGATCATCAGGCCCTCAAGTATATCAATGGCCAACACAAGCTGAATCCTAGATATGCCAAATGGGTGGAATTCCTACAATCCTTCAATTTCACCGCAAGCACAAGAGTGGCAAGGAGAATGTAGGAGCAGGTGCCATTTCCAAAAGGTATACCCTACTATCAATCTTGAATGCTAAAATTCTTAGGTTTTAGTCTATTCAGGAACTTTATAGAGAAGATCCAGAGTTCAAGGACATCATATAAGGAGATTTGAAGGCTAGTCCTTACACCATCCTCGAGGGTTTTTTGTTCAAAAGCAACAAGCTCTGTGTGCCCAAGTGCCCTTTGAGAGAACTGCTAATCAGGGAAGCACATGGAGGGGCTCTAGTAGGTCATCTTAGCCTCAATAAGACCCTTGACATTCTCAAGGAATATTTCTACTGGCCCGGGATGGGAAGAGACGGGAGGAGATGTTCACAGAGGGATCTCAGCTTGTTCTGCATGCCATAAGGCGAAAAGTCAATTTCTCCAAGGCCTTTATACACCATTGCCTGTATATATGAAACCCTAGGAGGATGTAAGTATGGATTTTATTGTGGCCCTCCTTAGAACTCAGAGAGGAAAGAATGCTATTATGGTAGTTGTTGGTAGGTTTTCTAAAATGGCTCATTTCATTTCCTGTAATAAAACCTATGATGCTAGTCATGTTGCTAACCTGTATTTCAGAGCAGTCATTAGGCTCTATGGAGTACCTAAGCCTATTGTATCTGATAGAGATACAAAGTTTGTGTCCCATTTTTAGAGAAGTTTGTGGGGGTTGTTGGGCACCAAGCTTCTGTTCAGCACAGCATACCACCCTCAATCAAATGGTCAGACAGAAGTTACCAATAGAACCCTCACTACTTGCTTAGGCAGTTAGTTAGCAAGAGCCTGAAGGACTGGGATTTGAAATGCTCACATGCTGAATTTGCTTACAACATGGCTCCTTCTTATGCCACCAAGCACTCCCCTTTTGAATGTGTCTATGGTGTAAATCCCCTTACATCTGTTGATTTGTTGCCTACTCCTGCTGAGGCCAAGGTGAGCTTTAAGGCTGAGGAAAGAGCCAGAGAGATGAAGAAACTGCATGAGAAGATTAGGACTCAGATTGAGAAGACCAGCGCAATTTACAAAGAGAAAGCCAACAAACACAGAAAGCACATAGAGTTCAGTCCAGGTGACCTGGTGTGGCTGCATTTGAGGAAGGAAAGGTTTTCTTCTAGGAGGAAGAAGAAACTTATGGCCAGAAGTGATGGTCCTTCTAAGGTCATTGAGAGGATAGGAGACAATGCACACAAGCTTTAGTTACCTAGAGACATGGCCATCTCAGCTACCTTCAATGTGGGTGACTTAAGCCCTTATAGGGAAGACTATTTTGAAACCCTTCAGATTTAAGGGCAAATCCTCTTGAAGAAGGGGAGGCTGATGTAGACCAGGGGTCTATTACTCTTGAGGGAAAGGATAAACAACACTCTTGCACTGTTCTACTATCCATAATTTCCCTTGCCCAATTAACAAGTAATAACATTTTAGTAGGTATTCCTCCAGATCCTCACAGTACTTCTCCTGGAGTAACCCTACTCTCCTGGACTCCTTGAGGAGTCCCCTTTTGGAGGCACAATTCCATTTTGGTGATCAGTACTAGCATTTTGCACATTTAGCTCAAGAACAGTCCCCTGTCCAGATTGAGCTATCTTCTGCCCGGTTTGAAAGATGAGTTTGTTTCTAGTGCCTCCACTTGATTTAAGCATGATTTCCTTGTTGGGGGTGTCCCTAACATCCCGATGAAGCACCTTATGTAGAAAAATTAATCCTAAATCAGGGCTAGCTTCAAGAAATAATCAGCAGAAAATTGGAGCTACCCGGGTTATTTTGACCAAAAATAGTCTATTTGACTGTGTGATCATTTTTGCTTAAACTGAAGAATTGCTCAGCTACCTGCTTGTTTGCCTAGTCCCTTAAGCTATGAAGAACACACACAAGTAGCTCACCCTCCATTACTAGGCCACTTACTAAAGTCAAATCAGGAAGTAATCATCAGCTCTCTTTTGATTGGCTGGCCGTAAAGCACACCTCACATCAGTAACTTTCCTCTCTCCAGTCATGTGCAAGCGGAGCTGCCTAGTTGCTGAATCAAGTCAATAACAAGTTAATGTAATTTAGTCTCAAATTAACTGATTCAGTTTTGTACTTAATTAGCTTGATTATATTTGTTGTAATTAAGCTAGATTAAGGTTTCCTAAGCACTAAGAAAACCCCCCAGGTGGGAAACCTGATTCTTAGGTGTTTAAAAGAGCCCCTGTTTTACTATTGAAGGCAGTTTTTGTTTAACACATAAACACTCCATCAAGTTTCCTAAAAATCTCTCTTAACAATATGAGGTTTAGCTTGTTATGTGAGTGGTTCCTTTAATCTGATTCTAGTGGTTGAACTTTTATGAATTAGATGGTGGATCCTAACTAGCAGGGTGGTGGTTCAGACCTTTAGCCCTTACATATCTAGTTCCCAAATTCTATCATTTGTCTTGTTTTCCTTTCTGTTTAAATCCAGGAGGCTATTGGCTTCAGTTCTGATTGAGTTTCTGCATCCAGAGAGGAGAGGAAGAATGTTTTTTGGTGTGTGTTGTGGCAGGAAAAGAACTTGGTAATTATACTAGAAAAGTGTAGGAAATATTGTGAGGAAATCAATGGCAGAGAGAGAGAGTTAACACCCTGCAGTGATAAACCACTACCTTGAAAGCGATTTCAGCTTGACCGGGGTGTAAATCAAATCAGCCGATTGCTCCCCAAGGTTAAGATAGTAAGCCTCTAAACTCGTGCACTCGAGGCCAGAGACTTGGAACAAGCCGTATATAAATTGCCCAGAAAAGAGAGAGAACAAAATAATAGAAGAGGAGAAGAGAAAAGGGAACTTGTTGTGTGTTTTTTGTAGCTGAAGAGTGCTGCATTTATAGGAGCTGAATGGCTGTTGGGGTGGAGAGGAAGCAGCAAAAATCTAGGAGAACTTCTGGACAGAAATAATTAGCTTCTATGGACTGCTAACTTTAGTAAATTGGCTGCGAAAAATAGATGTGCCTTGGAGTAAACTGTGGAGAAATATCAGTACGGAATCATTGATCGAGAGGGCCAATGGATAAAAATTAAACAATATTTCTCTAAAAAGATTAGTAGCTCCGACCTAAGTGCAAGCGCAAGCCCAAGCTAAGCCATAACTACGCGCAGCCGGATCGAACCGGGGGGACGGGCCATGCGCACGCGCGTGTGGTGGTCACCCTTCCCCACTCCATTAGGAAAACTCGGCCCAAATTATGCAACAAGGCCAAGTAAGCAGGGGAAATATAAACCCCACACCATGTGCTAAAACTTCCAATGTGGACAATTATAGAGGGCGAAAAGCAGCTATCTTAATGCTATTACCACTAACAATCCCCCACGAATGGCATATAGACTAGCGAGGAGAGGATCTGGGCAAAGAAAGGGTTAGATACTTAAGTATCAATGTCTTTCGATTGAACTAACACATAGTGACGTAGGGCAACAACCGTACAAATCGCGTGAATGAATCTTGAACTTGATAGACCCTGGTTGAGAATCCCACAACACATATCAAACCTTGTGCACATTGCGTACTCCACGATAACAAACTCGTGCCGTTTGTCGCCATGCGCACACCTTAGGTCTTATAACTGCTCTAGAGGGACAACTCTGAGTCTCTCATAAAAGGCAGCCATACCTTCATACTTACGTAGGTAATTCCATCAGGTCCATCTCAATATGGACCACCATAACCATGGCTATGAAATCATTAAGAGCAGAATATTGCTTAACCTCACTTGTATCAAGTGGTGAATCCATCAAGTGCATCTCTATAGCACCACCCTAACGGGCTATGGATTCATTAAGAGCATAAAAGCTCAACCTCTCATAAGCACTGCCACACGTCCTAGTGGTGAGAATGTAGTGCGTGTTGAGGATAATACGGCTTTGTTTGACCACAAGAGGGTATCCACCATACTACCTCAATCCATGGCCTTAAGACCCATCTCCCTCGACATATCCGGAACGACTCGCCTAGTCAATCCCTTGGTCACAGGATCCACAAGGGTTTTCTCGGAAGGAAATGACACCATGTTTGAGTAGCTATTTTACAGCACTATGTTGGATACAGATGTGTCTCTTCTTCCTATTATACACATTGTTGTGTGCAACTCCAATTGCTTCCTCTGAGTCATAGTGAAGAGAAATAGCCATAGGCTGCCTCCCCCACAATGGCATATCCGCTAGTAAACATTTTAGCTACTTGACCAGCCAACTCAAGAGCAATGAATTTCGTTTCCATGGTAGAGCGAGTTATACAGGTCTGCTTTGCAGACTTCCATAATGTAGCTCTTGTATCTAAAGTAAAAACATAACCACTAGTAGAACTGACCTCATCATTATCAGATACCCAGTTTACATCACAAAATCCTTCTAACATAACAAGAACTTTATTAAAATGCAAACACCAGTCCATAGTACCTCTCAAGTGTTAAGCAATCAAAATAATGCATCCCAGTGTTCTTTGTCAGGGTTATGAGTACAACGATTCATAAGCGATGTCAGGTCAAGTATAGTTCATGAGAAAGATCACACTTCCTATGATTTTAGCATACTCAGTCTGTAAGACACTAGGCCCTTTGTTCTTTTTAAGATGTATGCTAGGGTCATAAGGAGTTTTGACAGGAAGCACATCAAAACAGCTAAATTTCTTCAGCACTCTCTCAATATAATGAGACTAACACAAAGAAAAACCATCACCAGTCTTTCTAATCTTAATCCCTAGGATTACATCAGCTTCACCCATGTCCTTCATTTTAAATGAGTGGACAACAATTTTTTTGTCTTATTAACAACATGCACACTAGTACTAAAGATCAACATGTCATCCACATACAGGCATATTATCATGCAATCTGAGCCAATTACCTTTGAATAAACACTGGAGTTACAAGTATTTACAACAAATTCATTTTGTACTACTGTGCTATCTGACTTTTCATACTATTGTTTAGGAGCTTGTTTAAGACCATAAAGGGAATTCCTAAGCTTACTTGCTTTACTCTCCTGCCTAAGGACTACACATCCCTTAAGTTGAGACATGTAAATCTCTTCCTCTAGGTCACCATTAAGGAATGCTATTTTCATGTCCATTTTATGCATAACAAGACCATGGATAGTAGCCAGGGTGACTAAAGTTCTGATGGTAGCTATTTTGGTCACTGGAGAATAAGTATCAAAGTAGTCAACCCCCTTTTTTTAGTTAAACCCCCTTATTGCCAGTCTGGCTTTGTATTTATTAATAAAACCATTAGCTCTAAGCTTCTTTTTGAAGATCCATTTACTACTAATAGGTTTACAACCTTTAGGAAGTTCAACTAACTCTCAAGTTTGATTAGACATTATGGAGTCTAATTCACTTTTAATGGCTTCTTTCGAGAAACTAACATCTATAGATCTCATAGCCTCTTCATAGGTTTTTGGATCTTCCTCGATAAAGAATTCAGATACTAGTTCATCAGACAAGAAATTAACGTCAAAGTCTTCAATCGAAAAATTAGTGAGGTAGTCAGAACCAATGCTATTCTCAACTCTAGGTCTATTACTCCTCCTAGGTTCATCAACTAAGTTTCTAACCCCACGACTAGAAGCAGACAAAGGTGGCATATGTATGTTTTCATGCACAGGAGCAGGAACATTCCTTTTTAAAGGAAATACATGCTCAAAAAATTCTGCATCCCTAGACTCACTAATGGAGAAGTCGTTCAATGACATGAATCTATATGCAGCACTGTTTTGGGCAAAACCAATAAACACAAAATCAAAGAGTTTAGGTCCTATGTTTTCCCGTTTGAAATCAAGCAGGGGAAACACCTCCACACCTTTAAGAAACTCAGGTTAGGAGCATAGCCATTCCATAATTCATAAGGGGTTTGGTCTAGCTTCTTATGGGATACTCTATTAAGAATATAGCAAGTAGATAAAATAGCTTTCCCCCATATGTTATCAGGAAGTCCCAAACTCAAAAGCATGGCATTCATTATCTCCTTAAGAGTCCTATTTTTGCGTTCAGCTATCCCATTTTTTTGGAGAG
>NCQV01085823.1:0-16051 GCA_002740545.1 Lophocereus schottii
CTCTTTTATGTGGATGATATGTTAATTGCAGAATCATGTTTGAAGGAGATATAAACAATCTGAAGGCAAGGCTATCGTCAGAATTTGAGATGAAAGATTTAGGAGCAGCGAAGCAGATTCTTGGGATGAGGATTTCTTGGGACAGATCTGCTGGCACCTTAAATCTGTCCCAAGAGCAGTACATTGAGAAGGTGTTGTCCAGATTAAGGATGAATGATGCTAAGCCCAGAAGTACTCCTTTGGCAAGCCATCTCAAATTGTTAAAGGAGCAATCGCCCAAGATAGCTGAGAAGCGTGAGCACATGGAGTAGGTTCCATATGCTTCTGCAGTTGGAAGCTTGATGTATGATATGGTCTGCTCTAGACTTCATATAGCATATGTAGTGGGAGTCGTTAGCAGATACATGTCAAACCCAGGGAAAGAGCATTGGGAAGCTGTGAAATGGCTTCTGAGATACCTGAGACATACATCTAGCATTTCACTTTGTTATGGCAATGGCAAAGTGGCCTTGCAAGGGTTTGTTGATGCTGATCTTAGTGGGGATGTGGACAAAGCAAGAGCACATCTGGGTATGTCTACACTATAGATGGAACAGCAGTGAGTTGGATGTCTAAGCTTCAGAAGTGTGTTTCCATGTCATCTACCGAGGCTAAATATATGGCAGTAGCTGAGGCATGTAATGGGATGATATGGTTGACTGATTAACTGGAAGAGTTAGGCAAGAAGCAGCATGAAAAGATTCTTCACACTAATAGTCAGAGTGCCATACAGTTGGTGCAGAACCCAGTTTGTCATCCAAAGACAAAACACATCAAACGCCGATACCATTTCACTTGCAGCTCAGTGGAAAAAGGTGAGATGTTCTTGGAGAAGATAGAGGGTGCAAAGAATCCAGCGAACATGTTGACAAAATGTGTTGATGCTAGAAAACTGAAGTTGTACAAGACCTTGGTTGGTCTTCTGTAGTCACTACAGATGTTGCGGTGCGGCTGAAGTATTGATGACGTAGGACATTTTTAAGAATGAAGTTTTAGATTGAGTGGATCAGTCTCCAAGTAGGAGAATTGTTGAGTTGTGGAGCTGGATGCAATCTTTAATGTACTGTTAAATGGATCGCATTCACACTGTACCTTTATTATTCTTCCATGGCTATTTATATAGCGAATATTCGTTGTAACTGTATATACCCTAGAATCATTAATAAATAGCCCGAAACTGCTATGGAGTTTGCCATCAGTGTTACCACGTATATCATTTCTCTACGTTTTCTCTCTCTAGATCTTCATCTTCTTCATCTTGATTTGTGTGAGAGTGTATACGATCCTTACACTTTCCGATCCTTATCCTCCGTCTTGTTGTAATATCCACTGAATTGAATCGATATCAGTAAGTTTTTATTCAATCTACCCACTGTGCAAATTTTGTTCATGTTTTACGCGTGAATTCCTCCTTCCATCACTATTCCTACACTATTCATGCACTATTTAGCACTACTTATGTTGAATTAATTTCTCAAGTTTTGCATTATTCATTTTACTATTCATATTCGTAACTTTGTTCATGTTTATTGTTTTAATCAATTGCTAATTAAGCTTTGTTCTTAATTAATAAAGCCTTACTGTTAATTAATCATGTTTTGCAATTTATTTCAAATTTAAAAATTACATTTGGTCATATCGTGTCCCTGAATGCAATTTTTAAATTTGAAATAAATTACAAAATGTAATTAGTTAATAGTTTTATTAAAGCTTATTTAGCAATTGATTAAGCCAATATTCATAAACAAAGTTTACGAATATGAACAGTGAAATGAATAGTGCAAAATGAGAGAAATTAATTCAACATAAATAGTGCTAAATATTGCATAAATAGTGTAAGAATAGTAATGGAAGAATGAGTTCACACGAAAAACGTAAAGAGTAAAGTAACACAGGTAATAGATTGAATACAACTTACTAAATTTATTAAATTGTGCGAATATCTTACAAGCGGACAAAAGAAAGGAGATAAGAAGGAAACTGGGAAACGAAAATGATACAATAAAAAAAAGCAGGTCAGTTTTGCCTTTCGCTTACAACCTTTAAAGCCTTTATATAGGCCGAAAAAGTAAAATGTACAGTACAAGATATTAATTGATACAGTGGGATGACAATATTTCTTACGATGGAACAGTAAAAAGACAAAACTATTGAAACATCTTGAAAAATGATCTTATCTTGAACAGTTGTGTGCAAACGATTTTGAATGGTTGACGTCCAACGAGCTTGTTAAAATTAGACAGCTGCTACTTGATTTTTAGAACTGCATGCTTGCTTGTCGAAATTCCAAGGGGCGTTGCTCGATAATGTCCCCTAGTGGTCATAAAGTCTTAAATAGTCACGTAATATGCTGACTGGTAGTAAGAGGCCGGCAATTGAGTGTGATTTATGACTATGCTTGAGTCTAAAGGAGATTTGGGTGATGATGAAGGTGAATGTGGAATGTAAAAGAACCAGTGTTTCTCGGTTCCACAGAGGTGTGCATATGGAAAAATGCATTGAATAAATTGGATAATATGCTGATCAAGTGGTCTCCAATAATACATGATATATTGCCTATTAAGACGGAGGATTTGAATGTATCCAGTTGGTATCACGATGAGTACTGGATGTCCATAGAATTTAACTGTCTTTAAATGTGAATAAAAGGAAATCTATGAACTTGATTGCCATTGATCATGGCATATTTGTTGTATCGAGGTCCTTCTATGGGAGCAATACAGAGTTTATTGTCTTGATCTCTAAGGTAAAAGATAAGAGGTTCTTCAATATCATTCATGAGGTTTGAATGTTGAATGTGGGTTGAGTTGGTTGTGGATGACATCTGCAATAGAAAAATTGAAGCAAAATTACTTTGCTTGAAGAAATTCTCAAGTGAGGAAATCAAGTAGAGAATTTTTCTCACCATTAATTTGATTTCAAAATTGAAAACTGAAACCATTCCCATCGAGCAAAAATTTGCTTTGAAACAAGATTTTGAATATCTTTTTGTAAAACTTCTTTTGCACTTTTGCAATCAATTCTTAATAAGAATTTTTTGCAATATATATCACCCTGAAATTTTGAAATGTATAAAACAATAGCTAAAATTTCTTTTTTAATGGTTGAATAATGAACTTGAGTCCATCTAGGTTCCACTATGGGACCTTACTACTTGTTTAAGATTTGGTTTAAGATGTTGCTTGAGAATTGCCCCAAAATCTTCATCTACATAGCGGTTTGAATGATCATGAATGCATGTGAGTTTAGTATGCCAAGATATGGAAATGATATGAGGTTACTCTTGATATGTTTGACTATTTGAGTATGCTCATTAGACCACATAGGAGAATTTTTCTTGAGTGTTTGAAATATTGGTCTGCAAATTTCCCTAAGTTTGGGGAAAAAATCTGCAACATAATTGAGATAACCAAGGAACCTTTTCAATTGATTTTTATCTTTGATTGCATTTGGAAATTTATCTGCAAATTCACTAGATTGTTGAATGGGTTTAATAGTACCATTAAAAATGTCATGGCCTAAAAACCAAATCTTTGTTTAAAATAGTTTCATTTTTGGACGAGAAATGGCTAAACGATTTCTTTTAATGACAATGAAAAATGGTTTTAGATGTTTGAAATGTTGATCCAAATTTTTTTAAGAGATAAGAACATCATCAATGTAAATTATTGAGAATTCAGAATAATCATTGAGTATATCATTCATAATATGTTGAAATTTGAAAGGAACGTTTTTGAGTCCAAATGGCATCACATTCTAATTATAGTATCCAAATGGAATTGTGAATGCAGTTTTATATCTATCTTTTTCTATAATTTGAATTTGCAAAAAATCAGATTTCATATCAAATTTTGAAAATATTTTCACATCATATAATCTTCCTAGTAAATCATTTTTGTTGGGAATCAGATATCTTTTCCATTGAAGAACCTTATTGAGTGGTTTGTAATTTATAAATAATCTAGGAACACTACATTCCTTTTGTACTTGATTACAGACATAGAAAGCTGCAAATTCCAAGGGGATTTGGAGGATCTAATGAGCCTTTTGTCTAATAAAGGTTGAATTTCTTTTTTGCAAAATTCTAAGAGCTCTTTATTCTTTTGAAGAAGGCATTGCTTTTGTTGGAATATTTCTTTCATCAAAATGCATCTCATATGGCAATTCTACCATATGTTACTTTGTATCCCAAAAGGCATGCATTTGGGATATCATCATAGGCATATTCTTCAAATAATTTCTTGATTGTTTGAATTTTTTGAAATTGATAATAAAATGATATATTTGAGTTAGGAAGGGATTTCCAAGAATAACTTGCTATTTGAGATTTTTGATAAGAGTAAAAACTTTTTTGAAACAATATTCATTGTTGCAAATATAAGCATTTGAAAGCTTGTAATTAATTAGCTTAGATCCGACTGCACTAGTCATTTTCTCTTCAGTTTTTCAAAACATTTTGAAGGAATTAAACCTTCTTGAATGCAATCCACATCAGCACTGCTATCTAGCAAAGCAATAGAATGAAGTTTGAAAATTTTGACTATAATTGTAATAGAAACATACCATTTTTGAAAATCAATACGGTTAATGACCGGAAGGAATGCTCCAGGATCTTATTCATCTGGGCTTAATCTAGGAGAAGATGGAGGAGACTAATTAGAAGGTTTTGAAGATTCAAAAGAACAAACTCAATTTTCAAGCTATTGAAGTTGAGAAGTAACGATTGAATTTGATTCCTCAAGGAGATTTTGTGTTTTAATCTGATTTTTTAATTCTTTAACTTTGACTATGAGTTGATTGACTTTTTGTTTTAATTCTTTGACTATTACTGATTTTAAGAGACTTAATCCTTGTCCTTCATAGGTTTTTAACACTTTTTTTAGGCTAAAAGGTTGTATTTTTCATTCAGTAATTTTATCTTTAAGTAATAAATTTTTAAGCTTATGAAGGCATTAAGTTTTGATTTCTGGTTCCTCAATCCTCATGATGATATCAAAGAGGATTTCTTCCTGAGATTGATCTTTTGTAATAACATTCTAATTATCAGCACAAACAGTAGCTTCTTCATCTTAGGAGTTTGAATGGTTGGAATCAGATGTTTGAATTTCACAAACGGCTTCCTCCGAATCGTCATGAGTTAAAAGGGAAAGCATTATTTCTTGAAGTTTTTTATCTTCAAGTTTCATAATTTTCTCTTTTAATGGGCATTTTGTATTTTCAATTATTTATAAATAGGAAGAGGCTAATTCTTCAGATTTCCTATGAAATACATGATTATGGAATAAATAAGATATTCAATTGCATTAGATTTATAGATAATTATTGGCTTGACTTCAGAAGTTTTTGAATCTAGAATGGTTTCTATTGAGTTTTGCAATTGACGGTGTAAAATATTTATTCTATCTTATTCGGTAAGAATATTTTTTTCACCAATTTCTTAATTGACCAGTAAAACCAGACGTAAGGAGTTTAGCAGAATCTTCCACAGAGACTCTTTTTGCAATATTTGAAATTGCATAGATACCCATTTCTTGAAGAGAATTGGCAATTTTATATTCCAACTTTCCATCTATATTCCATTGATAAATAGTATTTCCATCATAACTTGGTTGAATTAATGATCTATTGGTTTCAGGTTGAAAATTAGGAGGACTTGGTCTAGAATAGTATGGTCGATTAGAATTTCTAATCTTCCATCTATTATTTTGAGTACCTAATTTATTAATTTGAGTTTCATTGAAGTTGTCATCAATTCTTTGAATAATATTTAGATTTTCTAAAATGCTAGATTTAGAATTTGAGATTTCAGGCTGATTATTGTAGGTCAGTTTATCTGTGTAAAATATTTCTTTTAAAGAAGAATTTTCGGAGTTATTTTGCTCTTCTTGCTTTGGAATGAAAGACGAAGGATGAATAGAAACAGTTGTTTCTTTTGTGAGAAGATAGTGTCATAAGTTTCGCTTAGTGGCACAATTGAATTTATTGCAATTAGGAAAAGAAAATCGATGTTTTGGTTGAAAATCATTCAGCCAATCGAAGAAAGCTATATTTTCTTGATTTTAGCTAATTGAGTATAATAAATCGTTTTGAACAATTGTTGCATATCTGTAGAAAAATATAAAAACAACAAGTATCGATATGACTAATCATAATCTTGATAGAATTCTTTCTTGAGAAAAACTCTATTAACTTGAAAAGTTTGATTAATAAAAGAGGTTGATTTATCTAGTTTAGAAAAATTAATCATTACGCTTGAATATAAGTGAAAGCTAGATGATGATGATGTTATGATGATGAGATGATGATGAGTCATGATGATGATGAGACGACTAGTCTCAGGATAATCAATTAAACAAAAGAAATTAATCAACAAAAAATAACAAACAAATATGTTTATCTCATACAAAAAATCGCTAGGTATGCTACAATACACTACGGGACCTCACCGGGATCACCTCCACTCTAACCCTTTTACTGCCGGGACCACCAATCACCAGGCTAATCAACGGACTTACTAAGGCACTTTAAGGACTCACAGGAGGCTGACTAATGCTGTTGACCAACACAACTTTCGCGCCAGATAATCGGCTCATCGCCGTCTTTCATGAATATTTATATGTCATCAACAGTCAATTAACCTTATTTCGGCTAACTGATTAGTCCTTCAACTAATCACAAGGATTTAGCTTAGATACATGATGGTATGATTAAACAAATAGTTAATTAACGGGTTACCAAATGCTTAATTAATACTTGGCTAATTTAACCAAACACTTGGGTAGGTACTTTACTAGACACTTCGCTCTGATACCAGTTGGGGACAGGACCGAGTGCAATTCTAAATTTTAAATAAATTGCAAAATGTGATTAATTAATAGTAAAACTTGATTAATAAAGAGTAAAGCTTAATTAGCAATTGATTAAACCAATATTCATAAACAAAGTTTACGAATATGAATAGTGAAATGGATACTGCAAAACTTGAGAGATTAATTCAATATGAATAATGCTAAACAGTGCATGAATAGTGTAAGAATAATGGCAGAATGAATTCACACAGAAAATATAAATAGTAAAGTAACACAGTGAATAGATCGAATACAACTTATTGATATTGACTGAATTGCGAAGATATCTTACAAGCGGATAGAAGAAAGGAGATAAGAAGGAAACTGGGAAAGGAAGATGATACAACGGAAAAAGGTTGGTAACTTCTATCTTCCGCTTACAACTTTGAAACCTTTATACAGGCCTATAAAGTAAAACGTATAGTAAAAGATATTAATTGATAAAGTAGGATGATAATATTTGTGACATTTAAATAGTAAAAAGATAAAATTATTGAAACATCTTGAATAGTGATCTTATCTTGAACAGTTGCACGCGAACAATTTTGAATGGTTGACGTCTGACAAGCTTGTTAAAATTGGACAACTGCTACTTGATTTTTATTACTGTATGCTTGCTTGTTGAAATTCCAAGGGGCGTATTCCAAGGGGTGTTGTTGGATAATGCCCCTTGAAATTTCGACAAGCAACAATGCACTAATAAAAATCAAGTAGCAGCTGTCCAATTTTAACAAGCTTGTCAGACATCAATCATTCAAAATTTTCCATGTACAACTGTTTAAGATCAGAAGACTATTCAAGATACTTCAATAATTTTATCATTTTACTATTCAAATATTAGAACTATTATCATCTTATTGTTTCAATAAATATCTTGTACTTTCAATCTATTTTTGAGCCTATATAAAGGCTTCAAAGTTGTAAGCGAAGGCCAGAACTTACTTGCCTCTTTCTTATATCATATCCTTTTTTCACTTTCCTATCCTTATCCTTTGCTTCTTCCTTATTGTAATACCGTAGAATTTAATCAATATTAGTAAGTTTTATTCAATCATTTCACTGTGCAATTTTATTATTCATGTTTAACGGGTGAATTCATTATTCTATAGTAATTCTTCTATTGCTAATCATGTTGAATCAATATCCCTGTGATTTGTTGAAGGACTAATTAATTAGCCTAAGGAAGGTCAATTGACCCTTAATTACACATAAATATCGTTATTAAAGATGGAGATAAACCGATTATCTGGCATGAAAGTTGTGTTAGTCAGTAGCATTTGTCAGCCTTCTCTGAGTCCTTAGGGCGCCTCTAATAAGTCCTTTGGTTAGTCTGGTGATTGGTGGTCTCGGCCGTAAAGAGGTTAGAGTGGAGGTGGTTCCGATGTGGTCCTGCAGAGTATTGCTAGGTACCTAGTGGTTTTCTATCTGAGACAAGCATATTTGTGTGTTATTTTGTATTCATTAATTTCTTTAGTTTAATTAATCATCCTGAGGCTAGTCATCTCACCATCAGCATGACATCATCATCATCTAACTCTCTTTTCCTATTCATATTTGTAAACTTTGTTCATACTTATTGCTTTAATCAATTGTTAATAAGTTTTATTCTTTATTAATCAAGTTTTAGGATTAATTATTCACGTTTTATAATTTATTTCAAAATTAAAAATTGCACTCGGTCTTGTCCCCAACTAGTATCCAAGGGTCTAGTTAAGTACCTACTCAAGTGTCTATCCTTTACTTAAGTTTTGTTTAACTTTGCCATTATGTATCTTGGCTAAATCCATGTGATCAGTTGAAGGAGTAATCAATTAGCCTAAAGAAGGTTAATTAACCCTAGTGATAAATAAATATTCTTATTAAAGACAGAGATAAGCTGGTTATCTAGCATTGAAGTTGTGCTGGTCAGCATCATGGGTCAGCCTGCTATGAGTCCTCAGGACGCCCCTAGTAAGTCTGTTAGTTAGCATGATGATTGGTAGTCTCAGCGGTAAAGGGGTTGGAGCGGAGGTGGCCCCAATGTAGCCCCGCAGTGTATTGTTAGGTACCGAGTGGTTTTTTATCTGAGACAAGCATATCTGTGTGTTATTTCGTGTTTATTAATTTCTTCAGTTTAATTGATTATCCAGAGGCTAATCATCTTAGCATCATGGCAGCATCATTAAGAATGCTTTAGTATAGGTCATCATCATCTTCTTCATCATCTACATCTCCTTTATGGTCAAGTGCAGTACAAAGTAAAGAAATTCATGCATCTGGGGACTATTCCAATTAGAATATCCCTTCTGAAACTACTGAACTAATTTATTTAATTGGTCCTTTAAGCTTTAAAATTGCTTTTTCTGTAAAAAAAAAATCATGAAAAACCATTAGTTTAAATGATCACTATAAAACCTTTCAACTTTTATCAAGAGTTCAAATCAATAAATACCTTCAAAAGGTTTTAGATATATTGCTTTTGGTCTAGTTCTAGTCACTATTAAACCTTTAACTAAACTAGGAATTGATTAAGATTCAAAACATACAAAGATTCACTCCTTGCTATGGTCCAATCAAATGTTTGCAATGGCCCCATCTTTTTTAATTATTGTTCAAACTATTTGGCAGATCTTACTAATCCTTTGATTCTTCAACCTCTAATCCTTTATGTTCATTAGTTGGCCAATAAATTCAAAGAGCTTTTCAAAAACCCTATGGTTACCTATCGATTCTACTTTGGTTTACTTTCTTCCCAATTAAATCCAAAACTTAGTGCTATTCCTCCCAAAAAAAGAAGGAACTCATTCTTATTCAAGTCTGTGCTGATGAATTAGCCACTTATGTTCCCTAAAAGGCTAAAGTGGGATGAAATTCCCATACCTGAAGAACTTATTATTCGAGAACCTAGACCCCCTAGGAATATTACAATTAGAGAGATTTGTCTTATTTCAAAAACTTCTAATGGAAGGCCTTTACTTTGCTTTAGTTTAATTCGTGAGGCTTCTCGCCCTACTATTATTCCGGAATTCCAGATGACTAGATCCTCAATCTCCTCTATGCCATCCATTAATAGAAACCCTCATATTAGTGGAATAATCGATCGAACTCCTTTACTTGAAGTTATGTACAATAATACATAATCTGATGAGCACCCTGTGTCACTAACCTTTTCTCAAACAAGAACCCCATCTGAATTAAACAAAATTACAAAAGTTGCACTTCAACTTAATAAATGTTATCTCAATAAAGAATATTCCCATGATTATAACCAACGCTATAGAAAATGGTTTTTTTCGTACTTTTCTGAGGACAAGCAACAATTGCCTAAGACTATTTATTGCAATCAATTAGCTAAAATCAACGAAAATATATACTTCTTTGACTAGCCAAATACGTATTTGTGAAAACGCTGGATTGCTATTTCCAGCTATCATCCTTCAATCTGTGCCATGGAACTCCAAGCAAAGTTATGACACAATCCTATTATAAAGCAATCAATAGTCTCTGTTCATCCTCCACTGAACACAATATCTATTCCTATATCCAAACATGACTTTGTTATTGCCACACAATTCAAAAAAACTCGGGAGGGGGATAGGGAAAAAGATTCAGAAACTCAAAATTTTTTTGATGAAACATGAAAGATCATTGAAAAAACTAACCATTCCAATCAAATATTACATACTATGGCTATTGAACTTGATTCAATAACCACCCTATTAGGAGAAAATTCTAGCAGTTATTCGGTAGAATTTTCCAAAGTAAAGGAAACTCCTAAGAACAATTATGTCACCTTTATTCAATCTTTTCAGTATTCCTATTGAAGAAATTCCTTCTATTCCCATAACAAAATTAGGAAACAATGGCAAGAAGGAAATCGAATTATTATATAAAATTTTTCATGCCCTTGAAAAACTAGAAAAACTCACGTTACCAAAACAAACACTTTGCATTCATAAATCATCCCTTACAAATCCACCAAAAGTTTATGATTCAAAGTCAGGTTGTTGAGATAAATCAAACTTTTCAAAATTGTCAAAACTAATTTGAAGAAATTACCAAAATTAAAGACTCGAAATTTAAAATATCTAATTTAGGCCCCGAAAAGTCATATTCAAGACAAAAATATCTAGGAAAATGATGTGCTTAAATATGGAAATAAAAGTAAAAAATTAGAAGTAAATGACTCAAAAATTCAAAAGAAAATATTCAAAGTTACCCCTACTCAATCAAAACGTAAATCAAAGAAAATCAAATTCTAAATCCTTTTCAACCATCAATCAAGTTAATTTTAAAGAATGGTATGTTAACATTGCTCTAACAATACAGGATAATTTTGAGCTAAAAATAATAGCACTCCTTCATAGTGGTGCAGATCAAAACTGTATCAAAGAAGAATTAATTTCATCCTAATATTACCAAAAAAAAAAAAAACCAAAAACAACTTCTAAGGGCTAGTAGAAATCCATTACAAATCCAATATAAATTATCTAATATTTATCTTTGCCACAAAAACTATTATTTTGAGAATTCATTTATTGTAGTAAAAAATATAAGACATCTTGGCGTTCCTTTTATTACTCAAATCTATCCTTTCAAGGTGCACCAAAGCAGTATTCATACCTCTACCATGGGAGATAATATTTCTTTCAAATTTATCATTCCAAAAGAACCAATTCCTTCTAAGAATGTCAATATGATCAGAGTCCATAAAAAGTACATCCTAAAGTAGCAAAAATTCAAATAATAAGAACACTTGATTTAATACAAAAGGATAAAGGCGTCATATTCTGTAATGCCCCCAAATTAAACATGCTTCACTATTTATATCCTCCTTAATAATAAATCACTCAATTGTAATATGGAGAATCCAATGATAGGGGCGTTACTTTCGTCCAAAGGACAAGGCTTGAAACATGAGTGCTATAAATAACACAGTTACGCATAACTTCAATCATACACATATGCACCTGATCAATCTATAAATAATCCACTGTTAATCAACATGAGGTTTTTAAATCATAGTATAAATAATTCACCATGTAATCTGTATCTGCATCCATTGAACATTTCAATATTATACTGCTCTAAAAATATGCATATACTGCATCAGTGCTGGTCCATACAGATTCCCTTGCTTAACTTATTCTCTTGCGCTAGTTTACTAGTATGAAGATGGTTTTCTGAGCATTTGCCTAAAATAAAACATGAAAACATTTCGAACTGTGACCCAAAGGTCAATACATGCATTCCTGTAATGTTAAATGATCATTGAAACACTGATTGGGCCCGCTTTGCAATTCATTTAGTTAAAATAGTGAATAAGATGATGTAAAACTACATTGCTAGTTATTATCTGATAGTGAACCCTTTGATACTATTACGATCTATGGATAAGTGTATACCTGCCAAGCTAACCAGGGGACCTGGTCTGAAGTCGCGCGGGTAACTGAAGGGCGAATGCCCTATAGATGATAACTGACGGGGTCACTAATTATCTGATAAATCACTGTGTAACTGATTCATTGATGTACTTACCAAAATATGATAACGTTGATAAACACACTGTGATTTCTAAAGACACAGGCAATGCACGTACCTTGAGTTTTTAAAAATGTCATCTGACTTGATACAAGTCAGCTGTTTCATAAATGTCATCTGACTCGATAAATATATTCTGACTTGATAACACTTATGCGAAATAGGAAACGATAACTAGGCCTAAACTTTGTTTCATAAATGTCATTGTAAGTATGTGTAACATAAATTAAGTGATGAAAGGGGATACATAACTTGTGCATTTCAATATAATAAACTGATTTTAATTCAATATATGACAAGTTAAACCAAAATGAACTGATTTAAATCAGTTAAGGTTATTGAACTTGAAATAGAATAAATTGAAGCAAAATAGGCCAATGGAAATGATTGAGGTGATAATGAAAAGATTTCAATTGAAATAAACGGGATATGAGTTTCTGATGTTGTTGAAATGGACAATGGAAGGTTTAATAGTTCTTAAATGTATAATAGAATGGTTAATGCCTCTGAAATAGATAACAAAAGGTTCAATGCCATGACATATGTTGTGAGGTTCATAAAACTCAAATAATCTCAGTAGATCCGATAGACCACTAATTTGAGTCATTACTGTGCCCACTTCTCAAATTTCAATTTTCTACTTATTTAACTCAGTTTTCAACCCAAGTAAGCTTCTGTATATAATCAAACTTCTTGAACTCACTACACTTTGTAATTTCTTTGCAATACCCATAATTATATAGAAACTTCTGAAAATATTTCCAAATACCTCAATTTCTGCATTCAGTCATGTTACCATTGATGGTTTGCATTGGAAAATCCATATCTTTCACTACTGACCTCCAATTGAGATATAAAACCCCAATATGAAAATCTCATAATGTTCACTAAGACTTTCATTTAGGACATAAATCATGATTCATCCAGCAAGGTCCCTAAAATTAGGGTAGAACACAAACATGCACAATTTCAGTCCAATCTGCGCAGTCGTAGCAAAACGACTATACCTTTTTTCACAGAACTCGGATTAAGGTAATTCAAAAGAATTTTGAAAGATAACTCATTGATATATTCACACACAAAAAAGCACAATTTTTTGGTGACCCAATCAATAACAGTTTTTCCGTAAATTTACTATTCTAGTTCGGTTTCCAGTTTCAATGTATTCTGCATAGTCTTGAGTAAATTGGTCATAACTTTGTCCACACAACTCAAAATTGAGTAATTCCAAAGCCTATTGAAAGCTAACTCATCAAGATATCACTAAAACAAAAATCATAAATTTTGGATGTGCCAAAAAGCACCAGTTTAATCCCGAAGTGGCCCCTATTGCAGGTCTATTGATAGCTCAATAACCACATATTTACAATCTTTTCTTCACATAACCACCCAATAAAGTCACTCGTTAACTTATATAAATCAGCATAAACATCTTAATATTCATTACCAATGCCAAAGATCACAAAATCTCATTTAAAATAATCAAAATTCAACACTTGAACATGAAGCTTGCATGATTAAGATAAAACCCTAACCCTAGCATCATCCAACTTCAACTCCATCATGATTCATCACCAAGATGGTTCTTAATTTAATAAAAACAACATGATCCGTCATCAAAATAACCAAAACAAGAAGCAAAAAACCAAAATTCAAAGAACAAGATTGAAGTCACTTACTTTGAGCTTGAAATAAGTGCAGATAGAGATGATATTTGGTGAATTTGAGGGTGGAAGATGATAGCCGGTGGAGGGAGGTGGTTGGGGATTGAAATCCTTGCCGAAGAGTGGCCGGAAAGTGGTCGGAAAACACCATAATAGGGCTGGATTGCAGCTGTTCTGGGGCTGGCTGAATGGAGAGGGAAAGAAGAGAGAGATGGAGCCTTGATTTTTTTGTCACTTGGTGTAAATACTTGGTATATATTGAAGAGAGAAATACATGGCTGAAAATTAAGCACCAAAAATCAACTTTTGCTAATGACAATTAAGGCTTAATGATGCCAATTAGCTAATTAAAAAGGGGTGTAACCTTGTTGGGCCAAAATTAGCCTTAAATGAGCTCGGTTGGGAAACTAGCTCAAATCGAGAGCGCTTGAAATTTTTTTTTTTTCCCCAAACTCGAGATTAAATGTAATGTTATGAAAAATAATTTAATCTTTTGAATCATAAATATCGAGGCCTACAATCAATTTTCCCCGAAATTATCCGATAAATGAAACTCGAATTGCAAAGTGGGGCCTGAAATAAATTTTTCCAATTGGGATGATTCAATGCAATAAATAAATGTGAAAAATAAATAACATGGCTTAATTAAATAAATAAATATGATTTAGGGCCGGGCTATTACATATTCAAGTTACTAAAAGACAATGATGAAAGACTTCCAAGCTTTGCTTGGGAAGCTAAAAAGTCCTATCCAGCTAAAAAGTCCTATCCTCTAAAATTAGGGACTCTTTTTGAAATGATGCAAATTCCTTCTCCTCAAGAAAGAACTCAAGAAATTTGCACCTTATTAGACAGAGCCCAAATATTAATACAATCAGAAAATTCTTCGAATCAAAACGTTAAAATAACTAAAAGGCATTAGCCTAGTATGAATTAATATAGATATTAGACATATTTCATAAATTATTCATATTATTCAATTTTATTCCTTCTTTAAAAAACACATTCCAAATGTTATCCCTTCAAAATCAATAACTATCCCTATCATATTCCTTTTATTTTGCTCCTCTTGCATAAATTCTCACATACACGCAAACAAAAATTTGCATTCAAGATTCAGGGTCTACATTCATAGCATATGCATTAGGAAGGTAGCGTCTTAGTCAATTAAGTTATAACCCATATTTTCGGACTTTTATTCAACTACTATTAAGAAGAATTTCACAGCTTTAAAACTAGTTTTAAGCAATATTCAAAAATATTATTTTTCAAATTCAAATTTTCCCAACACTTTTTCTCACTAATAAATTTTTTCGAAACAACTCACTCCAATGTCTCTATTATAGATGGAACCAAACCCAAAAAGAGGTAAACAAATTCAATCTTATGTTCCTACTAGTTAAGACTATGCTATCAAATCTAATGGCCAAATTCAAACACAAACTCATCCAACTCATCCTGAAATCAAGATTCAAAATCAATATGAAAGCCTTACTTAATTTCCACCTCTAGCATACAGTGAAGTTGTAAAATCCACCCCTCATACTACTCAAAAGCCTCAAGCATCTCAATTATAGGTTTTATCAAAACCCTAATCTCCATTCTCCTACTTTTCAAAATCAAATTTTGAATTATTAACTTTTACTCATTTTCCTGAACCGCAATGTAAGGCCCGCGTACCTTATTTTCTGTTAAGTTGTTCGTCACGTCTTTTTACGTTATAAAAATCGTATTTTGTTAGCAATATGGATGAAAATTATTTTCTAAGTGCTTATGTGAACGTTAATTTTATTAAAAAGGATGTTATTGTCACTGATTATTATTATTAATATTATTAATAGTTCTAAAAATCGTTCGATGATTCTTAATAAGCATTATTAATGGTTAATAACGAGTACTAAATCGACTAAGAACCCGAATATAATTAGGCTGTCAACCTTAGAAGCAGTTCGATGTTATTAAATTGAACCTAGATAGGTT
>NCQV01085840.1:8875-25791 GCA_002740545.1 Lophocereus schottii
CAAGNNACACTACTCATACTAACCACGTATCAAGCATTTATGTGTTGTCAATGATCATATTAAGCTATAAGACACCCTTGTAGGCTATTTACATGTCAAACATTTATTCATTTGGGAGAGCTACCTTCGTTCATGGAACTTTTAACATACTGCAAATGTTCTTTCTTAATTCATGCACTTTGAATCAGACAGGTTTGATATAGAAAAGGATGAGGCCACATGATATTAGAATCCACATTCAAATATTCTCAAGAATCATTTCATAAAGCATTCATTGAAAACTTTCTTTCTTTCATTGAAAACATTTTTCTTAACCTCTTGACGATCTTATCCTTTTGAAAGAGATTTCATTTTGTATTGGTCATATAACGACCCTTATAAACTTTTCATACCTCATTCCATATGAACTCTTAGGGCCCATAAAAACTTTCTTTCCTCTTGAAACACTTAAAATGGCAAAGGCCAATTGCTTTTCTTAGCTTAGTAGGAAAATACTTCTAATATAAGATCATTACAGGGTGCTGATTGGGTGAGATCTATTCTCAACCCCATAGTGAGGCCCAACGCTCACACTAAGCTCTTACCCTGAGGACGGCTGCATAACATATCGGACTATTACATTACCCTCTTCAGGGCGTTCTAGGGTTTCGTAGTACCATGACTTATCCCCTAGGCAGCATCATTCATTTCATATTGTCTGAAGCGCATTATCTTTGCCAATTTCAAGCGCATAGGCGATAACAGCTAATAACTTTGTTGTTTCTTCTGGTGAAATCACTTATCGTACAACTCATACCTTTATAAAATGCTTTAAGGATTCCCCCGTTTAGGTAGGTTCACTCCCAAATAATGTTTGTGTAGCTAAAATAGGCCATTACTTGCTATTAGTCATGGCTATTATTAGTTTGAAAACACGAGATATGTTCTTTGTCAAATCACCGCACTCTCACGCATAATGCATCTTAATACATAAAAAGGAGGGATTTACACGTATTGCATTCAAGCACTTCTTAATCATTTCAACACAATGAGCCACATATAGCCTCACAATGCACACGATTGCGACTAATTCACAACCCAAACTCCCTCCTCACAAGCACCGTACCACAAGAACCTCGAACCACTCGTAGTTCATCCTCAAACCATCCAACCACCATCTCGGTTTTGCAATTCATTAATCATAACATATTATCATGCTGGCTTATAAGGAGGTGGGGTTTAGGTACTTACTGGGGCAAGCAGCACCATTCAGCGGTGCGTTACAGCAAACATATATACATATATATACAATCACATCCACATATATTACTATAGTACCTTACTTAGCAAATCATGCATGAATTAACTCTAAGCATTTGTAGTTCACTTCGAAGTTATTAAACGAACAAGAGTTAACTAATCGTACATATATCAATCCTAAACATTTATGGTTTTTTTCGAAGTTATTATACGAACATGAGTTAGCTAGTCGTACACGTTTCGATTCTAAGCACTTATAGCTTACTTGAAGTTATTTAATGAACAAGAGTTAACTAATCATAGATATATCAATCCTAGACATTTGTAAATCATTTTGAAGTTAATAAACGATTGTGGAATAACTAAACATACATAAATTAATTCTAAGTATTTATAATTCATTTCGAAGTTAGAAAACGATTATGAATTAACTAAACGTACATACGTCGTTTCTAAACATTTATAGTCCACTTCAAAGTTAATAAGCGATTATGAATTAACTAAATGCACGTATGTTGATTCCAAATGTTTATAATTTACTTCGAAGTTAGTTTTCAGGCATGTATTAACTTAATGTATTCGAATCGAATCTAAACATGCATAATTCACTTCGAACTAAATTTTCAGGCATGAATTAACTGAATAGGTTCGAATAGGATCTAAACATGCATAATTCACTTCAAACTAAATTTTCAGGCATTAATTAACTGAATAGGTTCGAATAGGATGAAAACATGCATAATTCACTTTGAACTACATTTTCAGGCACGAATTAACTAAATAGGTTCGAATGGAATCTAAATATGCATAAACCGAATTAAAATTGATTCAAACAGGGGCATGCTTCACAGGAATTACAGCAAATTGGTTTTGAGCATAACAAGCAGCCTACTGATGCATAATTGAATAAGAATTCTATTACACAGCATATTTACATCCCTTCATTCACATTCCCAGTAAACATTGCTAGCTCTATACTAACATACAACATCGATCATGGCTTAAACATTTTCGAATGTAGTAATAGTTTAGGAGAAGAGAAACACTTGCTTGGATTAGCCTAATTTCAACTTAAACACCAACAATTGCACGCCCTAATCTGCTGAATCCGACCCCTAGCCCAAATGCTTGCAAAACCTAGACCTTAGCTCCCAATTTTGATGGTGTTTGAAGGTGATTTGGGCCGAATTCGACCCCCAAATATATAAGGGAGGTCGTTTGTGGTGTGGGTGGCCAGATTCCGGCACGTGGGTGGTGGATTTGGGCGGTCAACGCGTGGGTTTCTCTGGGTTGTTTCGGCCGTGAGAAGTGGGAGATGGGGAGTGGTGTGGTGGACGGCCGTGGCGCATGGGTAGGGGACAGGTGGCTGCCTTCTTTCGCCGGCGACGAGTGGTGGATGGCGGTGACTCCAGATGCCCGCCAGTAGTTGCCAGTGAGAGGGAGAGAGAGAGAGCAAGTGTTAGAGACAGAGAGAGAGAGAGGTGGGTGTCGGGGGTCTCGCGTCCAGGCACCCGAATTAGCCCCCCTCCCTTTTCCAATTTCCTTTTTCCTTTTTTTGTTGCTTAATTAACACAATTCATCTGGGTTCTGGTCCCGAACTCGTTAACAGTTAGACTAAACTTGAGTTGAAACGTCCTACAACTAACATTTTAATTTAAACTTCGAAAATCGACCAAATAAAATGAAAACGATTTTAAGAACTCGGGTTAGCATCGATTCAATAATTTTATAAATAAGTAACATCAGTAATAACATAAATCATATAGTCCTACTTTTTAGTGAAATTAATAGTTAAAAACGCACACAGTTGACCTGATACCCTTGTTGAAATATAATTCAAATGCATATTCGTAAATTTAGCAACTGAAACAGTTTGTCAGCAATAGAATAAAAGTGCGGCCCTTACACTCTCCCCCTATAAAAGAATTTCATCCTTGAAATTTCTTACCTATTGAAAATAGCACGGGGTATTTTTCACGCATTTTGCTTTCTAATTCCCAAGTTGCTTCTGCCACTTGTGGTGTTTCCATAACACCTTAACGTACGAAATGCTCCTGTTTCTGAGCTTCTTCTCCGTTTTCTCCAAAATCCGAGTAAGTTCTCATACATAGGTGAGATTTTCTTTAACTTGGAGGGGTTCATATCAGATGACATAATTCGGATCTGGAACATATTTATGAAGACTGGATACATAAAATACGTCGTGAATGCCTTGTAACGAGGGCGGTAAGGCTAGTTGGTATGCAACCGATCCCACTTTCTGCAAAATCTCGAACGGTCCAATAGATCTCGGGCTCAGTTTTCCTTTTTGCCCAAATCTTATGCTTCCTTTTAGTGGAGATACTTTTAAAAACACATGATCTCCAACTTCAAACTCCAGTGGCCTTCTCCTAATGTCCGCGTAGCTCTTTTGCCTATTCGGGGTGACCTGTAGCCTCTTTCGTATTGTCTTAATTATTTTTATCGTTTGATTGATTAATTCAACCTTGGAAGGTTCCCTTTCTCCTACTTCATTCTAACAAAGAGGAGTTCTACAATGTCAACCATATAAAGCCTCGAAAGGAGCCATGCCTATGCTGGCGTGGTAACTATTATTGTATGCGAACTCTACCAGAGGCAAGTTATGATCCCAAGTTCCAGCGTGATCGAGTGCACAACATCTCAACATGCCCTCTAAGGTTTGGATGGTTCTTTCTGATTGTCCATCCAGAGGGTGAAAGGTTGTACTTAAACATAGTTCTGTGCCCATTGCTCTTTGAAAGCC
Source organism: Lophocereus schottii (assembly GCA_002740545.1). Lineage (NCBI taxonomy): Eukaryota > Viridiplantae > Streptophyta > Magnoliopsida > Caryophyllales > Cactaceae > Lophocereus > Lophocereus schottii. The sequence continues at coordinate 12,879 of NCQV01085840.1, forward strand.
ATGACAGAAGCTAGATACGAATTTGGTATCACGATCTGAGACAATACTAAGTGGAACACCATGTAGTCTAACTGTCTCCTTCATGTACAAATTAGCCAACTGCTCAGAGGTGGAAGTGGCCTGAATGGCTAAGAAATGTGTAGCCTTAGTCAGCCTGTCAATTATAATCCAAACACTGTCATGCTGTTTAATGGTTTTTGGCATTCCAATCATGAAATCCATGGTTATGTGTTCCCATTTCCACACCGGAATTGGCAAGGGTTGTAGAAGGCCTCTAGGTTTCTGATGCTCGGTTTTCACCCTTTGGCACGTAAGACATCGAGCTATGTAGTCTGCGATGTTCCTTTTCATCCCATTCCACTACTAATGAGTTTTCAAGTCATGGTACATCTTTGTACCTCCGGTGTGAGTAGCAAGTGTGGAGTTGTGCGCTTCTTTTAACAACTCCTTTTTGAGAGCTGTTATATTTGGTACACAAAGTCTATTCCCATGCCAAAGCACTTCATTTTGGATGGTAAATTCCTTATTCTTTCCTTCCTCCACACCTTTCCTTATCTTTATAAGTTCAAGGTCGTTCTTCTACTGTTGCTTGATCTGTTCGACTAATGGCGAAGAGATTTGAAGTGCTGCTAAGTAGTTTTGATTCCCTAGTAGTACTACTTCTATTTGTAGCATGTCTTCAGGAGTCTCTTTTCATGCATAAGTAGGCAGGCTACAGATCCAGTAGATTTTCTATTCAGTGCGTGACCCACCACGTTTGCTTCACCAGGGTGATACTTGACCTCTATATCATAGTCTTTTAGGAGCTCTAACCGTCTTCTCTGGCTCATATTCAATTCTTTCTGAGTAAAAATATACTTTAGGCTAAGCCCATTCATAGACTTTCAGCCTTAGTCTCTTCTATGACTCGGGCTATTTTAACTGCTCTTTGATACATCTGCTGGAAACTAGTAAAGACATGCCCAGCTATCATCCGTTTAATTGGTCCTCTCAAGCCTTGTTCAAAATGATCCATTTTCATCTCCTCGGTGACGACCTGGTTTGGTGTGAAGCGACTAAACTCGTTAAACTTCACAGAGTATTCCATTGCGCTCATTTGTCCCTGTTTCAGGCGTAAAAACTCTTGTTCCTTAGCCCTTTTCATGTCCTGAGCATAATATTGGTCATCCATCATAGTCTTCAGCTGTTCCTAAGTTAAAACTGGTTCAGTAGCTTGGGGTTTGACAGTCCCCCACTAGAATTCGGCCTCTTTTTCAAGGTGATGGGTCGCTAGGTGCACTTTAAAGCCTTCGGGGCAGTCCATAACCTCGAATAGGCTCTCCATTCTTCTCAACCAGTCCTCATATGCAAGGGGGCCGCTTCCACTGCCAAACTTAGGTGGCTTTAGCTTGTTAAATCGGCAAATCATTTCCAAAGGCAATTGGCTCCGCCACCGGGCCCCTTTGAAGAGGTATTGGGTACATAACTGTTTATGCAAAGTTGCTTAGTTTTATGTATGAAAATAGATTTGTCAAAGGCATTTAAAAGCATAGTACAATATTTGGTAGCATTCATAATTTTTAAGTATTGGTGCGATCCTACTCTGGTCGCATGAACACTTCTTTTTCCTTACTAAAAATGTGCATTCACACTTTACAAAACGTGGGGGCAATACCCCTACTCATTCATTCATTTCGACGGTACACTTGCTATGATGTATTTAGATGCATTGCATACATTAGCAACTTTGGGTTACATATGACCCTAATCATCTCTTGAGGAATCTCCCCCAACAGGGTTATCCATCGCTGGCTCATTCGAATCTTCAGACTCAACTGGGGCTAAGAGCTCTTGTAGTACTGGAGTAGGAGTGTACTCTATGTTAGGCGTCTCATCCACTAGTTCTTCCATTTTAAACATGGTAGCTTGCCATCCCCGAGGATAGTACGCTCCATAGGCATCCATCCAGCATACCCACATCACGGCAACTCGCTTATAACGCACTGCTTGAGGCATTTCAGCGAAAAGACGCCTCATTTGGCGAAATTCCACGTGATTTCTCTGAGCCACAGTGGTGGGGAGGTGTTGGCTCACCGCAGGTTGGATGAGCTCGGTTTGGACAAGTTGGATGGTAGATGCATTTCTTTGGAGTGAAGTGAGTCCCAAGTGATCTACGTAGTGCTCAGCTCACAGTAGAAATTTCACTAAACCATGATAGGAGTAAAGGGCACATTCCTCCCTACATAAGGTTAAATGTCGTAAGGTGATGGTCACTTCCTTTCACTTTCCATCCAAGGGCATCTTCCTTATAAATCTTGTTGCCCAAGTACTTTGGCTGATTCCGTTGGGCACTCTTTGGCTATGCTCCTCCATTGAATGCCAGAATATAACCGTATTCCATACGGTCACCAAAAAGGCAGGTAAATGTGATCGACGATGTGAAAAACCACCCTACACTACCACACTGGGTTAGGAATAAAACTAACAAGCACGTATTTGTATGGGAGTCCTAAGCCATGTTTCTAGTTCGTGCACACAAGTATGCAAAGCAAGCACATAGTAAGCTCATGTAAGCACTTTAAAGCACATATTTCACATACTCCTAACGTCACATTTAAATGCATATGCAAACCTATGGCTCTGATACCACCCAATGTAACAGCCCTCCACCCCCGAGGTATGTCACACCGACAGGATCCCCCGAGGGAGACCCCTAAAGCTGTCGTAACTAATGGCTTTCTTAAAGATTTTACCTAACTCTAGGTTAGTTAGGGAATTTCTGGAACGAAACAGCAAGAGTTCCATCTGTAATTGAAACATTTATAAAGTTCGCATTGCGAACTTCAGGGGTACTTGTGAGTTTATAGTAAAATTTTAACAAAAACTAAAAGTTTCCCGCGAATCACACACTCGGGGTTGAGGCTTATGCCTTTACAATTTTTATTTGAATAATTTACATAGGTTTACACAACCAGAGCCATTACAAGCATGTTTCATACATTTGCTTGACCAAAATATTAATTCAGGCAGCTTCACAAACAATGCTTCTCAGGTACACCTGCAAGAACGACTGGTAGTCCTAGAAAACAGACAGGTTCTTTCATTCATTCACCACCTCGGGGAAAAAGGGGAAAGGAAATAGAATGAGCCACCGCATGCTCATTGAGTGTTCCTCCACTCCTTAATACAAAACCTTTGCAAGCAATATTGCTTATAATATTCGCTTAACAAGCAGTTAAGTAATAGTAATGTGGTATTAAGCTACATGTCACAGGTCGTAGGTTCTTGGCTAGACATTCAAGCATGATAGATTCTTAGTTTCGAATAATGTTGGCATGTTACGAACTTGCTTACACATCATGTGATTCTAAAATATAAACATTGGTTGCACTATCACTTACATACTCAATATGCATTTTTAAACGTCATTACGTGAGGCACTATGAGAAACATGGCGACACACACTACTTGATGTCACATACATCCATGCTTAGAAACCCTTTTTCGTTAGGCACGTGTAGAAACTTTCTTTTCCTTCTTTGTAAACACTTTATAAAAACAAAGCATTTACAAGCAATACTACTCATACTACCATGTATCAAAAATTTATGTATTATCCATCATCATATTAAGCTATACGACACCCTCATTGGCTATTCACATGTCAAACATTTATTCATTTGGGAGAGTTGCCTTCGTTCATGGAACTTTTAACATACTACAAACCTTGTTTCTCAATTCATGCACTTTGAATCAGACAGGTTTGATATAGAAAAGGATGAGGCCACATGGAATTAGAATCCACATTCAAACATGCTCAAGAATCATTTCATAAAGCATTCATGGAAAACTTTCTTTCTTTCATGGGAAACATTTTTCTTAACCTCTTGAGGCTCTTGTCCTTTTAAAAGAAATTTCATTTTGTATTGGTCGTACAACGACCCTTATAAACTTTTCATACTTCATTCCATATGACCTCTTAGGGCCCATAAAAACTTTCTTTCCTTTTGAAACGCTTAAAATGGCAAAGGCCAATTGCTTTTCTTAGCTTAGTAGGAAAATACTTCTGACATAAGATCATTATAGGGTGTTGATTGGGTGAGATCTATTCTCAACCCCATAGTGAGCCCTAACGCTCACACTAAGCTCTCACTCCCAGGATGGCTACATAACGTATCAGACCATTACATTACCCCGTTAGGGTCTACTAGGGTTTCATAGTACCAAGACTTATCCCTAGGTGACATCATTAATAAATTTACACGTATTACATTCAAGCACTTCATAATAATTTCAACACAATGAGAGACTCATGGCCTCGCAATCCACACGGCTGTGGTTAATTCACAACCCAAACTCCCTCCTCACAGGCACCGTACCACAAGAACCTCGAACCACTTATAGTTCTTCCTCAAACCATCCAACCACCATCTCGGTTTTGCAATTCATTAATCATAACATGTTATCATGCTGGCTTATAAGGAGGTAGGGTTTAGGTACTTACCTGGGAAAGCAGCATCATTCAGCGGCGTGTTACAGCAAGCATATTTACATATATATACAATCACATCCACATATATAACTATAGTACCTTACTTAGCAAATGAAGCATGAATTGACTCTAAGAATTTGTAGTTCTCTTCGTAGTTATTAAACGAACAAGGGTTAACTAATCGTGCATATATCAATCCTAAACATTTATGGTTTACTTCGAAGTTATTATACGAACATGAGTTAACTAATTGTACACATTTCGATTCTAAGCATTTATAGCTTACTTCGAAGTTATTTAACGAACAAGAGTTAACTAATCGTAGATATATCAATCCTAGACATTTGTAAATCATTTCGAAGTTAATAAAAAATTATGGAATAACTAAAGATACATATATTAATTGTAAGTATTTATAATTCGTTTCGAAGTTAGAAAACAATTATGAATTAACTAAACGTACATACGTTGTTTCTAAACATTTATAATCCACTTCAAAGTTAATAAACGATTATAAATTAACTAAACGCACGTACATCGATTCCAAACATTTATAATTTACTTCAAAGTTAGTTTTTAGGCATGTATTAACTTAATGTATTCAAATCGAGTCTGAACATGCATAATTCACTTCAAATTAAATTTCTCGGCATGAATTAACTGAATAGGTTCGAATAGGATCTAAGCATGCATAATTCACTTCGAGCTAAATTTTCAAGCACGAATCAACTGAATAGGTTTGAATAGAATCTAAACATGCATAAAATGAATTGAAATTGATTCAAACAGGGACATGCTTCACAGGAATGACAGCAAATTGGTTTTGAGCATAACAAGCAGCTTACTAATGTATAATTGAATAAGAATCCTATTGTGCAGCATGTTTTTATCCCCGCATTCACATTCCCAGTAAACATAGCCACCTCTATACTAACATGTAACATCGATCTTGGCTTAAACATTTTCGAATGTAGTAATAGTTTAGGAGAAGAGAAACACTTACTTGGATTAGCCTAATTTCAACTTAAACACCAACAATTATATGCCCTAATCTGTTGAATCTGAACCCTAGCCCGAATGCTTGCAAAACGCAGACCTTAGCTCCCGATTTTAATGGCGTTTGAAGGTGATTTGGGTCGAATTTGACCCGAAATATATAAGGGAGGTCATTTGTGGTGTGGGTGGCCGGATTCCGGCATGTGGGTGGTGGATTTGGGCGGTCGATGCGTGGGTTTTTCTGGGTTGTTTTGGCCGTGAGAAGTGAGAGATGGGGAATGGTATGGTGGACGGCCGTGACGTGTGGGTAGGGGACCGGTGCCTGCCTCCTCTCGTTGGCGACGCGTGATGGACAGCGGTGGCGCCAGACGTCGGCCAGTTGTTGCCAGTGAGAGAGAGAGAGCAAGTGTTAGAGAGAGAGAGAGAGGTGGGTGTCGGGGGCCTCGGGTCCAGGCACCTGAATTAGCCCCCCTCCCTTCTCCCTTCTCCAATTTCCTTTTTCCTGTTTTTTGTTGCTTAATTAACACAATTCAGCCAGGTTGTGGTCCCGAACTCGTTAGGAGTTAGACAAAACTCGAGTTGGAATGTCCTACAACTAACATTTTAATTTAAACTTCGAAAATCGACCAAATAAAATGAAAACGATTTTAAGAACTTCGGTTAGCATCGATTCAATATATTATAAATAAGTAACATCAGTAATAAAATAAATCATACGGTCATCCTTATTAGTGAAATTAATAGTTAAAAATGCACATAGTTGACCTGATACCCTTGTTGAAATATAATTCAAACGCAGATTCGTAAATTTAGCAACTAAAACAGTTTGTCAGTAATAGAATAAAAGTGTGGCCCTTACACTCTCCCTCCTTAAAAGAATTTCGTCCTTGAAATTGCTTACCTGCTAAAAATAGCGCGGGGTATTTTTCACGCATTTTACTTTCTAATTCCCAAGTTGCTTCTGCCACTTGTGATGTTTCCATAACACCTTAACATACGAAATGCTCCTGTTTCTGATCTTCTTCTCCGTTTTCTCCAAAATCCGAGTAGGTTCTTCTACATAGGTGAGATTTTTTTTAATTTGTAGGGGTTCATATCGGATGACATGATTCGGATCTGGAACATATTTTCGAAGACTGGATTCATGAAATACGTCGTGAATGCCTTGCAGCGAGGACGGTAAAGCTAGTTGGTATGCAACTGATCCCACTTTCTGCAAAATCTCGAACGGTCCAATAAATCTCGAGCTCAGTTTTCGTTTTTGCCTAAATCTCCTTTTCATGGAGATACTTTTAGAAACACATGATCTCCAACTTCAAACTCCAGTGGCCTTCTCCTAATGTCCGTGTAGCTCTTTTGCCTACTCTGGGCGACTTGTAGCCTTTTTCGTATAGTCTTAATTATTCCGATCGTTTGATCAATTAACTCAACCTTGGAAGGTTCCCTTTCTCCTAGTTTATTCCAACAAATAGGAGTTCTGCAATGTCTACCATATAAAGCCTCGAAAGGAGCCATGCCTATGCTGGCGTGGTAACTATTATTGTACGCGAACTCAACCAGAGGCAAGTTATGATCCCAAGTTCTAGCGTAATCGAGTGCACAGGCTCTCAACATGTCCTCCAAGGTTTGGATGGTTCTTTGTAAATGTCCATCCGTCTGAGGGTGAAAGGCTGTACTTAAACGTAGTTCTGTGCCCATTGCTCTTTGAAAACCATGCCAGAAGTGAGATACGAATTTGGTGTCACGATCTGAGACAATACTAAGTGGCACACCATGTAGTCTAACCATCTCCTTCATGTACAAATTAGCCAACTGCTTAGAGGTGAAAGTGGCCTTAATAGCTAAGAAATGTGCAGCCTTGGTCAGCCTGTCAATTATGATCGAAACACTGTCATGCTATTTGATGATTTTTGGCATTCCAATCATGAAAACCATAGTGATATGTTCCCATTTCCACAACGGAATTGGCAAGGGTTATAGAAGGCCTCTAGGTTTCTGATGTTCGGTTTTCACCCTTTGGCATGTAAGATATCGAGCTACGTAGTCCGCGATGTCCTTTTCATCCCATTCCACCAATAATGAGTTTTCAAGTCATGATACATCTTTGTACCTCTGGGGTGAGTGGCAAGTGTGGAATTGTGCACTTATTTTAAAAGCGCCTTTTTGAGAGTTGTTATATTTGGTACATAGAGTCTATTCCGATGCCAAAGCACTTCATTTTGGATGGGAAATTCCTTATTCTTTCCTTCCTCCACACCTTTCCTTATCTTCATAAGTTCAAGGTCGTCCTTCTGCTGTTGCTTGATCTGTTCGACGAATGGTAAAGATATTTGAAGTGCCACTAAGTAGTTTTGATTCCCTGGTAGTACTATTCTATTTGTAGCAGATCGCGCTCTTTCAGGAGACTTTTTTCTTGTGTAAGTAGGCAGGCTACTGATGAACTAGATTTTCTACTCAGTGCGTTAACCACCACGTTTGCTTTACCGGGGTGATACTTGACCTCCATATCATAGTCTTTTAAGAGCTATAACCATCTTCTGTACCTCATATTCAATTCTTTCTGACTAAAAATATACTTTAGGCTAAGCCTATTTGCCGACTTTCAGCCTCAGTCTCTTCTATGACTTGGGCTATTTTAACTGCTCTTTGACACATCTCCTAGAAACCTGTAAAGACATGCCCAGCTATCATCCGTTTAATTAGTCCTCGCAAGCCTTGTTCAAAATGATCCATTTTCATCTCCTCGGTGGCGACCTGGTTTGGTGTGAAGCGACTAAGCTCATTAAACTTCGCAAAGTATTCCACTATGCCCATTTGCCCCTGTTTCTGGCATAAAAACTCTTGTTCCTTAGCCCTTTTCATGTCCCAAGGATAGTATTAGGCATCCATCATAGTCTTCAGCTGTTCCTAAGTTAAAACTGGTTCACTAGCTCGGGGTTTGACAGTCCCCCACCAGAATTGGGTGTTTTTTCAAATTGATGGGTCACTAGGCGCACTTTAAAGCCTTCGGGGTAGTCCATAACCTCGAATAGGTTCTCCATTCTTCTCAACCACTCCTCATATGCAAGGCGATCAGTTCCACCACCAAACGCCAAACATAGGTGGCTTTAGCTTGTTAAACTGGCAGATCATTTCCAAGGTGGTTGGCTCCACCATCGGGCCCCTTCGAGGAGGTATTGGCTACACAAGTGTTTATGCAAAGCTGCTTAGTTTTATGTATGAAAATAGATTTGTCAAAGGCATTTAAAAGCATAGTACAATGATAGATAGCATCCATAATTTTTAAGTATTGGTGCGATCTTACTTTGGTCGCACGTATACTTCTTTTTCCTTACTAAAAACGCGCATTCACACTTTACGAAACATGGGGGTAATACCCCTGCTCATTCATTCATTTTAAGGGCACACTTGCTTTGACTTATTTAGATACATTGCATACATTAGCAACTTTGGGTTACACACGACTCTAATCATCTCTTGAGGAATATCTCCTAGCAGGGTTATCCATCGTTGGCTCATTCGAGTTTTCAGACTCAACTGGGGCTAAGAGCTCTTGTAGTACTGGAGTAGGAGTGTACTTTATGTTAGGCGTCTCATCCACTAGTTCTTCCATTTTAAGCATGGTAGCTTGCCATCCCCGAGGATAGTACGCTCCATAGGCATCCATCCAGTGTACTCACATCACGGTAACTCGCTTATAGCACGCTGCCTGAGGCACTTCAACGAAAAGGCACCTCATTTGGCGAAATTCCACTTGATTTCTCTGAGCCATAGTGGCGGGGAGGCGTTGGCTCGCCATAGGTTGGATGAGCTCGAATTGGACAAGTTGGACGGCAGCTGTATTTCTCTGACATGAAGTGAGTGCTGAGTGATCTACGTAGTGCTCAGGTCGTAGTAGGAATTTCACTAAACCTCGATAAAAGTAAGGGGCACATTCCTCCCTACATAAGGTTAAATGTCGTAAGGTGATGGTCACTTCCTTTCATTTCCGTCCAAGGGCATCTTCCTTATAAAGCTTGCTGCCTAAGTACTTTGACTGATTCTGTTGGGCACTCTTCAGCTATGCTCCTCCATTGCATGCCAGAATATAACCACATTCCATACAAGCAACCAAAAAGGCAGGTAAACGTGATCAACGATGTGGAAAACCATCCTACACTACCACACTAGGTTAGGAATAAAACGAACAAGCACGTATTTGTATGGGAGTCCTAAGTCATGTTTCTAGTTCGTGCACACAAGTATGCAAAGAAAGCATATACTAAGCTTATATAAGCACTTTAAAGCACATATTTCACTTATTGAAGCTCCTAACATTACATCTAAATGCATATGCAAACTTATGGCTCTGATACCACCCAATGTAACACCCTTCTACCCCCGAGAGATACCACACCACCAGGATCCCCCGAGGGAGACCCCTAAGGCTGTCGTAACTAATGGCTTTCTTAAGGATTTTTCCTAACTCTAGGTTAGTTAGGGAATTTCTGGAACAAAACTGCAAGAGTTCTGTTTGTAATTGCAACTTTTATAAAGTTCGTATTGCGAACTTAATGGGTGCCTATAAGTTTTAATAAAATTTCAACAAAAACTCAAAGTTTTCCACGAGTCACACACTTGGGGTTGAGGCTTATGCCTGTACAATTCTTATTTGAATAATTTACATAGGTTTGCACCACCAGAGCCACTACACGCTTGTTTCAGACCTTTCCTCAACCAAAATATTAATTCAGGCAGCTTCAAAAACATTGCTTCTCAGGTACACCTATAAGAACAACTGGTAGTCCTAGAAAGCAGACAGGTTCCTTAATTCATTCACCACCTGGGGAAAAAGGGGAAAGGAAATGGAGTGGGCCGCCACATGCTCTATGAGTGTTCCTCTACTCCTTAAAACAAAACCTTTACAAGCAATATTACTTATAATATTCACTCAACAAGCAGTTAAGTAATACTAACGTGGTATTAAGCTACATGTCACAGATCGTAGGTTCTTGGCTAGACATTCAAGCATGATAGATTCTTAGCTTCGAATAACGTTGGCATGTTAGGAACTTACTTACACATCATGTGATTCTAAAATATAAACATTGGATGCACTATCACTTACATACTCAATATGCATTTTTAAATGTTATTACGTGATGCACTATAAGAAATATGGTCACACACACTACTTGAAGTCACATACATCCATGCTTAGAAACCCTTTTTCATTAGGCACGTGTAGAAACTTTCTATTCCTTCTTTATGAACACTTTATAAAAACAAAGCATTTGTAAGCAATACTACTCATACTAAGCGCGTATCAAGCGTTTATGTATTATCAATCACCATATTAAGCTATACGACACCCTTGTAGGCTATTCACATGTTAAACATTTATTCATTTGGGAGAGATTCCTTCGTTCATGGAACTTTTAACATACTATAAACTTTCTTTCTCAATTCATGCACTTTGAATCAGACAGGTTTGATATAGAAAAGGACGAGGCCGCATGATATTAGAATTCACATTCAAACATGCTTAAGAATCTTTTCATAAGGCATTCATTGAAAACTTTCTTTCTTTCATTGAAAACATTTTTCTTAACATCTTGAGGCTCTTGTCCTTTTAAAAGAGATTTCATTTCGTATTGGTCGTACAATAACCCTTATAAACCTTTCATACTTTCTTTCATATGGCCTCTTAGGGCCCACAAAAACTTTCTTTCCTTTTGAAACACTTAAAATGGCAAAGGCCAATTGATTTTCTTAGCTTAGTAGGATAATACTTCTGGCATAAGATCATTACAGGGTGCTGATTGAGTGAGATCTATTCTTAACCCCGTAGTGAGACCTAACGCTGACACTAAGCTCTCACTCCCGGGACGGCTACATAACATATCGGACCATTACATTACCCTCGTCAGGGTCTTCTAGGGTTTCCTAATACCACGACTTATCCCCTAAGCAACATCATTCATACCATATTATCTGAAGCACATTATCTTAGCCAATTTAAAGCGCATGGGCCATAACGGCTAATAACTTTATTATTTCTTCGGGTAAAATCACTTATCATACAACTCACACTTTTATAAAACGTTTTAGGGATTCCCCCATTTAAGCATGTTCACTCCGAAATAATGTTTGTGTAGCTAAAATAGACCATTGCTTGCTATTGGTCATGGCTACTATTAGTTTGAAAACACGAGAAACGTTCTTTGTCAAATCACGACACTCACTTCTCATAAGCACCGTACCACAAGAACCTCGAACTACTCATAGTTTTTCCTCAAACCATCCAACTACCATCTCGATCTTGCAATTCATTAATCATAACATATAATCATGCTGGCTGATAAGGAGGTAGGGTTTAGGTACTTACTTGGGCAAGCAGCACCATTCAGCGGTGCATTACAGCAAGCATACATACATATATATACAATCACATCCACATATATAACTATAGTGCCTTACTTAGCAAATCAAGCGTGCATTGACTCTAAGCATTTATAGTTCACTTCGAAGTTATTAAACAAACAAGAGTTAACTAATCGTACATATATCAATCCTAAACATTCATGGTTTACTTGAAGTTATTATACGAACAAGAGTTAACTAATTGTACACATTTCAATTCTATGCATTTATAGCTTACTTCGAAGTTATTTAACGAACAAGAGTTAACTAATCGTACATATATCAATCCTAGACATTCGTAAATCATTTCGAAGTTAATAAATGATTATGGAAAAACTAAACATACATACATTAATTCTAATCATTTATGATTCATTTCGAAGTTAGAAAATGATTATGAATTAACTAAACGTACATACGTCGTTTCTAAACATTTATAATCCACTTCGAAGTTAATAAACGATTATGAATTAACTAAACACCCATGTACGTCGAATCCAAATGTTTATAATTTACTTCGAAGTTAGTTTTCTAACATATATTAACTTAATGTATTCGAATCGAATCTAAACATGTATAATTTACTTCGAACTAAATTTTCATGCATGAATTAACTGAATTGGTTCGAATAGGATCTAAACATGCATAATTCACTTTGAACAAATTTTTCAGGAATGAACTAACTGAATAGGTTCGAATAGTATCTAAACATACATAATTCACTTCGAACTAAATTTTCAGACATGAATTGACTAAATAGGTTCGAATAGGATATAAACATGCATAATTCACTTCGAACTAAATTTTCAGGCATGAATTAACTGAATAGATTTGAATAGAATCTAAGCATGCGTAAATTGAATTGAAATTGATTCAAATAGGGGCATGGTTCACAGGAATGACAGCAAATTGGTTCTGAGCATAACAAGCACCCTACTGATGCATAATTGAACAAGAATTCTACTACATTGCATATTTTCATCCCCTCATTCACATTCCCAGTAAACATAGCTAGCCCTATGCTAACATGCAACATTGATCTTG
>NCQV01085848.1:0-10604 GCA_002740545.1 Lophocereus schottii
ATAAAGATATTTAGGGATATTTTATTAAGATTTAGTTTCGTAGTGTATTAGGATAATATTATGTTATATATTTTTATCCTTTTCTAGCTTATATCTTATTATTTAGGTTTCCTAATACTGTTAGCATCTTGGTTATATAAATCCCTTTATGTAATTCAAGAAGGCAGATTATGAATAAGAATCGATATTGAATTTAAGTGAAAGTTCTTAAGTGAATTTTCTCGGTGTGGGAATTGCTGATAGAGCGTCCTACACCAATTATTCTCTTTTGTAGGAATTGCTCTTAGAGCGCCCTACGTCATCTTCTGTATGGTAATGTCTAATTGCTGATCTGTACATAAAAAAGTATACTAATTAAATGTGGTATCATCATCGAAGTGGTTGTTTTCCACTGTGTTGCTGTTGTTGCTGTTGTTGCCTAGTTGGTTTCCTCTAGTTCATTGATAATTAAGTGATTCCTTATGTATCTTTATTTCTTTTCTCATAGTTAGTATGTAATTTCTCCGTTCCAGATACGGTGTTTCGGCACTGGAGTTTGATAATCAGGTACCACAAACATTTCACACTGCTTCACAGACACTGGTTAGGAATGTAATTTTACATTTTCTGTCGTACTGTTTCTGTAATTAATGCGCGTAGCTTTCAGTGATGTATTTGGTTGTTTTGGCCTCCATCTTGTTTTTTTGGGGGGCGGGTTGAACCCATGATTCTGGAGGTCAATTGTCTATGCTTTTGCAATGAAGAATATTCCTATGATTTGAAGCAAAGATGGAACCATATAGCATGAAAACGAGTGCAAAAATTCTGATATAAGCCACTTGCTTGCCTTTGATGATAAAAAGTTTCCCCATTTTGGTAGATTCTAGAACACAACCACACTCCTTTGAGACATAGGCTGACTCTAATCTATATGATTGAGATTCAAATGTAGAAGTGAATGCTTTGTTAGTCTCTGGTATTGTATAGAGATATTGGATACAAAGATAAGCGAAACTTGGCTTTAATCAGTAATGAATTGAAACAGGGCATCCAATTGTTTGCTTTGTTTTTTGGTTTTTGTTTTTTTTGTGTGGTAATGATATGATTTTCTTTTGTGTTACTATTATAGGGAATATACTTAGCATCAGTGACCAAAACTGGGTGCTTGACGGTGCATGATTTTGAGTCACTTTATTGCCAGAGTAATGTCATATCCCCATGTAAGTAACTGCTTACTTCCTGCTCAGTTTGCCTGAGTTGAAGATGTTTTGATGAGTCTACACTTCTTGCTTTGGTGGTGATCCATGCCACTAGTATTTATCCATTATGTAGTAGATGATAGATGAGCTCATTCATTCAGTGCCTTGACGCTTTCTTATCTTTCTTCTCTCTCATTGTCTGTCTACTGAATTTTTTCCCTTGACTGCATGTCAATGAACCATCCTGATACAGGGTCGATAGAGGATGAAAAAATGCACCTCTTGCACATTCGTCCACATAAACAACTTGATGCTGTTTGTTGGAATCCTGCAAACCAAAATGAGGTTGATGCTTATACTCTATCATTCTATTCTCCTAAATCCTATACCTAACCATGAATGGCGCATGTATTGATGGCCAATCATTATCCAAAATAGCTGAATATTGGTTGACATTTCCTGTTACTGTGCTCTGATAGCTTCACTAGTTTATCATATTTATGTTTATTACTTTTCCTTAGGGCTGACTTTTACAGTTGCAATGTTCTTCAGATAGCTTGTTCATCACTGAAGAGCAGTGAGATACATATTTTTGATGTTGCTTATGTCTCTTCTGATCCTGTTGAGGTAAGATTCAAGTTTTCTTCCCGCTGCATTCCTCGAATATTGGACATCTTTTCTGTTGCGTTTTGGTCAGTTTTGTATGTCTAAAAGATGAGTGAGGTCTGATCTGATGCAGCATGCTTTATGGCTTTCAATTGTACTATTGTGCCAAAATATGGATTAGCTGTCTACCTGTTTCTTTGAGTTTGACTTTAGTGTCTCTATCCTTTCCTTCAGGTGCTGCGAAGGAGACCAGTTGTCACAATACATGGGTCTAATATCCATAAGGGTTTTTCAGATGTGGTGTTTACATCATCTGGTGATTCCAGGTTATTTGATGCATGCCTTTCCTGTCATCTCTTTAGGGTTGCATGTTATGTGCACATCTGTGCTAGCACTTATTCTATATTTTCTCCTGGTGACTTTGGGGGGTGGGGGGACAGATGTTATGGAAGGCACATGGATGGCCCTTATGCTGTTTGGTTTTTAGGAATCGTGAGCATTTAATTCTTTCAATGGATATTATCATTAGTATTGGTCACTTCTTTCTGTCAGTTATGCTGGCCTGAAACTATGACCTTGAGGTCATAATGGGGCAACCTTACTGTTGCAGCCACTCTCACAATCAGAATTTGCAGCATGATATTTACCCTGTTCCCAGCTGTCTTATCTTGTTTAAATATTCAATCTAATTTCTAACATGTTTACCTGTTCTTGACAGATTTTTTGCATGTGACACCTATGGATCAATCAACATTTGGGATAGAAGGTTAGGTTCTTTCCCATCCATGGAGCTAAGCACTAATTCCCACAATGCTCTTAACAGTATGCAATTGGATGGTGAAAATCATGTAAGTTGTTCAGCTTTCTATGGTAATTGGCATGTTAATCATGTGGATGTCATGAACTGGTTACCTGCTAGTATCACTAGAGCCTAATTTCTAGGTAGTTTTGTGAATTTTATTTTATAAGAAAAACTATTTTACCTGCTATAGAATTACCAGGGGTCAAGAGGCATGAGATATTTCTGGTGAGGATTCGAAGGCTGGAACACTGTTTATGGCTGTACATTTCTATAATTAACCCTTGACTGCAGGATTTTTAGTGGATATAGAACTCAAGATCATTGTTAGTCATCATTATATTATGGCAATTGCGTGTCTACATCAGTAGTTGCTACCAATAGCTTTCAAATCTAGGGTTTGAAGAAGGAAAACTCTTTGAATTCTATGAAAGGATGTGTGAATTTAATTTTCTATACCCAATTTACATTGGACTTCTGGGTGACTGTTTCATTCATGTGGTCTGCATTGAGCGACATATGGAAGTATAAAGTTTATCACTAAGTAATAGGTTCAAGATGTGGTTTGAAGTTGGGTGAACCACATTTGTACCCTTGACAATTGTGATATTGATATAGACAAAGTCACTCACATGCTGAGCAGGTAATTTTAGTGGTGGGAGAGTTTGTTATAACTAGTTGAAGGATAGTTCTTGTGTGGGTCCCTAACCACCAGTTAGTTGAGGAGAGAGAGCTATTGTATTGGCAGGATATAAGCCAACACCCCAGATTATAATCATTCATTCAGTCATTAATGAGATGCTCTTTCTCCTTCTAAAAATTCTCCGTGGTTTCTGTCTCTAAAGATGCTTCAATAGGAGAAGCTCTATAACTTTTGGTATCAGAGCAAGATCCTGAACCTTGATTCTGATTCCTTGTATTTGGTCGTTTGGCTTGAAACTCCAATCGATCAAGGCTGCAATAAATACATACACATTGCTTGCTCTAGTCGATTGATTGAATTGTACCTTGAATTAATCAAGCTGAAACCCTTAAATTTTCAGGATCCATCATCTTTGAACAAAATCAATGGCGATTAGACAACACAAGAGCAAATGAATCTCGCAAATGGAGAGAGCTACAGGAGCAAATGTAACATTCCTTGTGAGTTCCAGGAGGTTAAGGGGCAAATCTTAGGAGCAGCAAGAACGGGTCAACAGTTAACTTATAGAGCTTATCACTAGACTCAGTAGACAAGGCCTACAGAGTTAAAACAATTCAATGGTTGGTGGAGGATCTCCAGTTGATATTGTTCAAAATTCTTTCTCTAGACTTCCTAAGATTGACCTTACAAAATTTGACGGGGATGATGTGCAAGGGTGGGCATACAAATGTGCACAGTTCTTTGAGGTAGATGACACCCCAGAAAATGTGAAAGTCAAAATAGTTTCAATACATCTGAGGAACAAAGTCTGGATATGGCACCAGCTCCAGTTCAGTGAGTTCCAGACCAAGGAACTCTGACAGGGTATTGAGCCCTAAGGAAATTGATGAGAAGAGGGCTCAAAACTTTTTTTTTGGGGGGATCAGAAATACTTTCCAGGACACAAATGTAAAGCACTAGCATATAGGCTGGAGGTGATTGACGGGGAAGGGTTGAATGAGGGATAAGAGGAAGAATACCTACCCTATGGAGGACAAGACAGAAGAAGAGGTGGCGTAGTTGGAAGCTCCTCAAATTTCCCTGCATGCTTTAAACAGAATGAATAGTTACCAAACTATGAGAATAACTGGCAAGTCAGGATATCATGCATTGCATATATTAATAGATTCAGGAAGTACACAACTTCCTGGATTTAAACACTACGAGGAAGCTACATTGTCACTCCAGAAAAATTCCCCCTCTGCTGGTATCAGTGGCAAATTGCCAACAGTTAAATTGTAGCTCCACATACAAGGGTTTCAGCTGGTCATTGATGGGGAGGAATTTACAGCTTTGTGTTTTTGGTTCCTTTTGGAGGCTGTGAAATGGTTCTTGGGGCATTGTTTATATACCCTGGATCTATTTTGTGGAATATTGAAGAATTGAAAATGGAGCAATTATAAGGGTAAGAGACACATATTAAAGGGCATTAGGAAATAGGATGTGGAATGGATAGGTGGTAAAAAAGTGCAAAAAGCATTGTGTCATTCTGTACAGCCTTTTGCACTGCAGGTTCATTCTATTTCTAAATAGACAACATGGCAGCAATCTGGGGTTGGTGAACCTCGGTTGGCTCAATTATTGAGTGAATGTGCAGATATTTTTTTGCAGAACCAACCAGCTTACCACCACATAGGAGCCGTGATTATAACATTATTCTTAAGGAGGGTATCTCACCTATCAATGTAAGACCCTATAGGTATCTAGCCTTGCAGAAAGATGTGATTGAGAAAACAGTCAAAGAAATGCTGGAAGTAGGGAGTGGTAAGGCTGTCACATAGCCCTTATTCATCCTCTATTGTCTTGCTGAAAAAGAAGGATGGCTCATCTAGACTGTGTGTTGATTACAGGTGTGTTGATAGCAGGCAGCTTAATAACCAAATTGTGCAAGACAAGTTTCCAATTCCCGTACTGGAGGAGCTTTTGGTTGAATTGTATGGAGCAGCCTATTTTTTCAAAAATTGATCTCCAATCTGGATATTGGCAGGTCAGAATGCTTCCAGGAGATGTGGAGAAAACAACTTTTAGGAGCCATGAGGCGCATTATGAGTTCTTAATGATGCTATCTGGGCCGACCAATACCCTTCCACTTTTCAGGCCCTTATGAGTCATATTTCCAAACCCTACTTAAGGAAATTCATTTTGGTATTCTTTGATGACATATGGATTTACAGTTCATCTTATGCACAATATTTGGAACATCTAAGGGTGGGATCTGAAGTCTTAAGGCGACACACTTTACTTGCAGAAAGAAAATGCACTTTTCGTGAGCAACAAGTGGAGTACCTAGGACATATGATTTCTACTCAGGAGATTTCAACAGACCCTAGGAAAATAGCTGCCATGAAAGATTGGCCTACTCCTACAAATGTGAAGCAATTTAGGGGTTTCTTGGTGCTTACCAGCTATTGTGGGAGATTCATAAGGCATTATGGTCAGATTAGTGAACCACTAACTGACCTGCTCAAGAAAAATGCCTTTCAATGGGATAAAACAGCACAGCAAGCTTTTGATCAACTCAAACAAGCCATGGTTTCTGTCCCTGTGCTTGCATTGCCAGGTTTTTCTAAGCCCTTCATTGTGGAACTGATGCTTCTGGATTAGGTATTGCTGCGGTAATTATGCAAAGTCATCCTATAGATTTCTTAAGGAAACCTTGTCTCCTAAACATCAAGCTCTTTCTACTTACGAAAAGGAGCTTTTGGAAGTCATTTTGGCTGTGGAGAAATGGAGGCCATATTTGTTTAAGGTGGCATATTGTTATCAAGACTGACCACTTCAGTCTTAAGTACCTTCTGGAGCAGAAAATAACTACCCCTTAGAGTAAATGGCTGCAGATGGACTCTCCAGATTACATGGTGCTCAACCTTTAGCTATGGCTATCAACCTGACTTACTGGATCAGCTGAAAGACTGCTGATTTGGAGACAATTATATTCAGCAGATTATTCAGTAATTCGCTGCCGGAGGATCCCCTCCTTTGGGCATGTTATACACGAAGCGAAAGTAGTTGGGAATGTACATACTCTTGAACATGTTATTCAGCCTTCCATGATTCTCCCTTAGGGGGGTCATTCAGGCATTACAGTAACTAAGAAGAAGATTGCAAGCACCTTTTATTGGAAGGGTCTTGGCAGAGACATCAGGAACTATATTAGAGCTTGTGATGTTTGTTAGAGGTATACGGCAGGTTTATCTGCACCCAGGGGGCTCTTGTAACTTGTACCTATTCCTGGGGCCTGTCTGGGTGACATTTCCTTGGATTTTATTAAAGGCTTGCCTAAATCTAGGGGTAAGGATACAATCTTGGTGGTTGTGGATAGATTGAGCAAATATGCTCATTTCTTGACCCTTACCAATCCTTACACTGTTGCAACAGTTGCTCAGGTGTTCTTTGAAAATATGCTCAAGTTACATGGGCTGTCAAAAACTATTTTAAGTGACAAGAATAAGGTCTTTATGAGCAGGTTTTGGCAAGAACTGGTCATACTTCAGCATGTAGATTACACATGTTAGCTTATCATCCTTAGAGTGATGGATATACTGAGGTTGTTACCAGGTGTTTAATTGGGTTTTTTTTAGATGTATCATGTATGACTGTAGAAAAAACCCTCATGATGGGTGCTGTAACTGCCACTGGCTGAATGGTGGTACAACATGAACTGGCATTACCCCTTATGGGGTGGTTTATGGTCAACCTCCTCCTCTGCATGTTCCCTATGTAATTGGTGACAGTAAAGTGAAAGCTATTGATAAGAGTTTAAGGGCAAGGAAGGAATGTACGGAAATGCTGAAATATCACCTCAGCAGGGCCCAACAGAAGATAAAGCACTAGACTGACAAGTTCTGACTGACGAGCATAAAACTGACAGGGTATTGGAAGTTCGGATTGGGCCTATGTTAAACTTCAACCCTACAGGCAATAGTCATTGGCTCTTAGAACTAATCAGAGACTAAGTGCTAGGCTTTTTGGTCCTTTCCAAGTTGTTGCCAAGGGAGGAGCAGTAGCTTATAAGCTCAAATTACCTGATTTTGCTAAAACCCATCCTGTATTTCATATTTCTTTGTTAAAAAAACATGTGGGGAATAGGCCTGTTTAGAGTACATGATCAGAAATAGATGAGCAGCGTCTGATGTCTGCATAGCTTGTGGTTGTATTAGACAGGAGGCTGAGCAGAAAGTGCTAGGGATCTGTGGTTTGTGTCTTAATCCAGTGGTCTAATGTAGGGCTGTCAAAAGCTGATCCGACACGATTACCGATCCAAACCGAACACGAAATTAAGTGGGTTTGGATAAAGATTTTCAACCCGTTTAATTAAATGAGTTGATATATTTAACCTGTTTAATTAATTGCGTTAGGTTCAAGTTGAGAATTTTGACACGAAAAAAATACCTATTTAACCCGTTTAATTAAATAGGTTAAACAGGTCGATCTGTTTACCCAATTACGGTTTATTTTTTGGGAAAAAATTGTAAAAAAGTAGGATTTAATTAGTCGATCTATGTTTTTGGGTCGTGGTTTTTGCAGATTATAGATAATGGTTTCGTTGTGATTATATATTGGATTTAAAATAATGGTTTATAATGTTCCATAATCATACTTTAGTCCAAATGTTAAGTGGGTAATCGGGTAACTGGATAACTTGAACCTGGCTCGGTTATATTAAATGGGTTAATGGGTAAATTGCAGGTCAACCTGTTTAAACAGGTCAAGGTTTTCAACTCGTTTAATAAACGGGTTAGGTTCAGGTCGAGGATTTCTCGACCCGTTTAAGTTCGACACGAATACGAATTCAATCTGACTTGACCTATTTTACAGTCCTAGTCTAATGCATCAAAGCTGATTCCACTGATAAAGATTTGGCATCCAATCGGAGATACATAAACCTAAGGGCATAGATTGGTAGGAATCTTTGAAATGTTTTGGATAGCATTAGCCATGGTTCCAACTTAGACACAGGGGGAAAAAATTCACTCTTTCAAACTATATTTGCAAATAAAGCATCTCATGAAGTGGCCTTTTAAGGTGTTGGATTGTCTGTATTGCATACCTTCAAGGACAAAAGCAGACACTAATAGTTGAAAGGCCAGGAAGATCATGCCTATTGCCCACAACATTTGATAACTTCCTAAAAGTGCCGAAAACAGCATATAATAGTGTTAGGGAGATCCAAAGAAGGAGCCCGCTTCAACCAAAGTCCATGACAACAAGCCCAAGTGAGGTTCCATCCTAAAACCAATTGGCAATAGGAGAGGAGTAGCCCACTTGACTTATATACCAGGACCTTTCTTTTCAAACTCCCGATGTGGGACTTCTTTACTCATGTGTGATATTCCCAACAAATAGTGTTCTTGAGGGGTCGTGAGAGGTTCTCACCCATACGTTTGAATACCATACTGATCAGCATATTGGTTTTTTGAATGGAGCAAGATCCATTTGTCAACGCGCTGAATTCTTACCAATTTAAATTTTAGAAATAAAAATATTAAAAAGTTATTTTTTTTCTCTCTGATACAACCAGTATGACTCCAAAATGCTGTACTGGTTTTTAGCTGGTATGGGCTGAATTGATTGGTACAGAATTGGATGGCAGCATGTGCTGGCTTTTAGCTGGTGAGGTGTGACCAAAGATTCAAAATGCGGTTTCGGTTGCGGTACGGCAAAATCGCTCTAAAACGGCAATCGCGTTCCATATCGCGGCTATCACGGCATGAAAACGCGGATCGCCCAACTCCAAAACCTTTCCAACGCGGCCGTTTCGTCGTGGTTCGGCCACATTTTGAATCTATGGGTGTGACATTTAAAACTATGTTCTCACCACTTTTTCTCCAAAATCTTTTAGGTAATTCTGCAATTCCTCAACAATTTAGATGTATAAGAAGTCCAATGGCCCCATTCTCATGGATTTTTGTGTATGACTCCAAGACATTGTAGATGGGCTTTGTGGAGGTATGCAATACATTGAAAACTATCAATAGGATCCTAAAACACCCTACAACGTTGTAACATAAGTATTAAAAGGAAATACGGGCTTCATATCTATGTCGCACCTCATTGCCCTAGGACCCTTTTTGTCTTACTGGAACTGGTGTCTTCAAAACTAAGAAACACTTTACTTAGATTCCATCGAGGGAACCAATGATATCTGTGGTTGTCAACAGCTACTACCAGAGACCATAATGAGCTTGGAGATTCTTCTTTCTCCCTAGTCCCTTCTTTACAGATATTTGTTATCTTTAGCGCAGCAGCGCCTCATTGTCGCAAGACATATCTGTGGCTTGCCATGCTGGTGCTGGCTGTGCCTGTGTAATTCTCGATGCCTTTGTCCACTGAAGATTGAAGACCCATGTCAACCAAAAGGAACCATGTTCAACTCCGTATCATGTTTGACTCTCAGAGTGTCAGTCAACAGGCGCCCTGTAACATAGAGGCTGTAGCTCCAGTTCCATGCTACCATTGCTGCTAAGCACGGTGCACGGTACTAGAAATTAATGGAGGCTAGATTGACAGCAAGGAATCCTCCTTGCACTCTGCAAAGAGTTGTGCACCATTGTGTTACCTTAGCGTAGTGTGCCACAAAGTATTTGGTTGGGTTGAATTGTCATAATAGCTGCCAGAAAGTCTTCACTCTCCAAATGGCATCTATAAGATCACACATTTTGCTAAATGTTCTTGTTATTTCGCACTTTATTATAATGCTTGCTGAAATCTCTCTATGATGTGGAGCGTCTGTTGCCAACATACGTTGATTATTCATCCTGCGATGTAATCATCTGAATATGCTAATGCCAGCTCATTGGTTTCAGATTATCTATGGGGCTGGTAAGCAGGGTGTCATTTACTTGTGGGATCTTCGTGGTGGAAGAACATCTGCTGCATTTCAGAGCCATAGAGAGGTTGGACAGAGCCAGCCTTCTTCTGTCTCACAAAGTTCTACTCCCCACCCTTTGCTCAATTTCTATTGTGATAGTTGCTTATCGTTGATAGTTGATCTTTGATGTCTTCTGCTAAGTGTTTGACTGTTGGGTGGCTGTGTCACTTCTGAGTTTTGTTTTCCAGGGAGTGGCGATAAACTGTTTCATGCTTTCCCAGGGATTCCATAAAGGATGGTTAGTCACAAGTAATAACTAGACACAGAAAAAGTAGAACGCACCTTCTGGCCTATGGGCTGTCTGTTGAATGCATACGAGGCACTTCAGAGGAGTAGGTTTCGCCCTCAATCCCTATCCTCCCAAGTCTTCCCTGCACTAAGGTAGCCCCCATGAATGAGAAGGCCCTTCGGATAGTGATGTATAGGTGAGCACAAATGACCAAGACAAGATGTGTTTTTGGTTTTTTT
>NCQV01085861.1:0-11622 GCA_002740545.1 Lophocereus schottii
AATTCAAGAAAAGTATGTTGCACATCATAAGAACATGTTTCATATGTTGTATGATCTATAGGTGTATATAAAACTTGTGCAGTCCAGCTGAATATGTTAGGCATAGGAATAACTAAATTTCTTTACAAACTGTTTTGAAAAGTTCATTAAATATCAAAATTATGCTGAAAATGTTTAACTTCATTTTGATAAATGTTGAATTTTCTTGAAATATTCTTGAAGTTGGAATATCCTCTTCGATTAGAAATTTTGAGAATTTCTTTTTTGAATATTTCATTTTGTGTTCAGTGTTGGGTAACTTGGGGCAAAACGACATTGTTAATTGCATTAAACATTTATTCCCATGATAATGTTTGGAAACTATAGGTGAACTTTCAACTCTAGGGTTAATGTTTGTGTATATTGACTCTGTTGGTTACTGCCAAGTGATATAGATAAGTGTGTGCCAATATAATAGATGTATGTGTGTTTTTGGGCTTATTGTAAAACTTTGTGTTACAAGTAACATGTTAACTATGATAATTGCCATACTTAGGTCTCTCATTTTTAGGTTTGATAAAGAAGAGCCCATATGTCTCTATAAGGGAGTACGTGAGGCATATATCAAACATGATTAGTGAATTGGCTAAAATAGGCTATCAATTGACCATTGGGCAACAAGTTCATGATGTGATCCATTCCTTTCCTAATGACTGGAGCCACATTAAAATGGTATTGTCTCAAAGTAAGTACATCTTTACTTTCAAGGACATTAGGCTATTAATTGATTTCGAGGAAGAGAACAGTAAGAGGCCATAGAAATGATAAGTGTAGAGGTACACATGTTAACCTCTAATTCAAGGAGTGCATCTAAGAGGAAGAACCAAGGGAACGGGATTGGCAAGGCTCAATTAAATGAGGAACCTGAGCATGACCAACAAGGAAAAGAAAAATGTGCAAAAAAGATGGATTTAATGCAAGCTAAGTGCTTCAATTCTGACTAAACGGGCCACTATGCTCTTGATTGCACTGAGCTCAACAAGGTACTTAGCGATATCTCTTAGTGACTTTTATGTTGCTAGTTGTATTCTACTTTCTAAAACTAATCCTACTACTACAAAATATGTTACATCCTTCCATAGATGTCTGTCCAAACTTAAAGGAAGTGTGGAACAAATATGCAGTCGTTGGCCAATATTGATACATGTAGAGAATATCTTTATTATTATAAAAATAAGTGTTGTACTCTCAGGATTGTACCTTTCTCAACAGTAGCCATATTTTATGGTTTTTTTTTTTTTGTTTGAAGGATAAAAAAATTTATTTTCTCCTGAAATGTATTTCATATTTTACAATAACTAAATGAGGTATTCACACATCCCCTCACTTTTCATATTCCGTCACATCTCCTTCACCATTTTCAATCTCCAGGAGGCTTGATTTTTCAAATTGTTCTCAAACTCAATCTCTCAAGCTTGGTTTCGATACTAACATTCAACCGAATCTTCAAATTTAGCAAAAATTATGTCGTAAGAAGAGTCTTTTCCATCTTTTATAATTTGTTACGATTAGGGTTTCTAGTTTCGTTGCTCCAATCTCAAATTCATGCTTAGTTTAGCTAAATTTCATAGTTTTATGTATTATAACTGTCGTTTTGGTTTGTCAAATTGCCCAATTCAAGCATAAACTTGGTCAATTATGAACCAATTGCTTTGTCACCTTCGAATCTCTTGGTCTCTCTTCGCTTTACAAAGGCAATAGTTCCAAAGTGAGAAAAAAGAAGGAGATTGCAAACACTGCGTTACTTCTAACGATAAATCTTGATATCAATACTTGGTCAATTGGACAATGTGGATTGTGAATGCCTTTGGTGTTCTTGATAGGAATCTTGTGTTCTGAACTATAAGGCTTATGAGATTTTATGTTTGAATGTCATATATGCTTATATTTTTTTTTAGAGTAATTAGAGTTTGATTGGTCATTTGATATTTGTTCTCGATCAATTTTGCTGAATTTTACTACCTTTCAATGTAATGCACAGAGATTGTATCATCTTTTAATGCAAGAAAAATGTAAAGAATAGTTCAAGGGCTCCAAGACAATAGATTAAGAACTACTTGATAGAGGGAAAAAAAGTCATTTGTGTTAAGCTGAATTACTTGAGAAGAAGAGTGTAGACTGGTTTAATCTCACTCTAGTATTACGAGCTAGGTCCATCTACCAATCCAACCATCTTTGACTTCAAAGTAAGGAATTGATTTTCATTTTTATATTTTGTTCTTTAAAGCATCTCTTTGCTTAATCTGTGTTCATTCTTTGGATATTTCTTTGTTCCAGCTTAGAATATTACAATTGGTTCTTGGTCTAAGAGTTGTCTTAAGATTGGGTTTTTAGTTGCGACAGGGGTTGTGCTGGGCATTAAACCTATAGTCCTTTACTTGCGTGACTTGTTCAGGGATAAATTCTAAGTGACCTCTATCATTTTTATCAACATCCAAGTGTTTGTTACTTACTTAAGCTTTTTAGGTGGGAAAGTACAATGTTAACAGATTGGTATTTGAAGAGAGGTAAATGAGATTATAGATCAAGCTACAATTATATAAGGAACTGCCAAATTTTCCAAGTGGTGATGTTCTTTGCTTGTTATATTGACAATCGCTTTCTCATGCACACTGATTTCTTTACTCACTGATTTTGTGCCTTGTTCTATACAACTCACCCTAAACATGAAGTTGGATTCTTTATAATGATTAGGAAAATATGGTTACATGTAGGATAATTTACAAGTAACTTGTTGAGCTCAACAGCACTTATAATGATTGCTGCCTAAAGGCCTTGACAGAAATATTTGGCTTGCTATGGTCATTCATACATTTTTCTACGTGGACTCCCTCCCTTGATGGACATACATTTGAATAAATTTAGTTAATTGTCATACTTGCTTGGTCTATACTTGAAGTAATCTTATATATAGACCTGATG
The DNA here is from genome assembly GCA_002740545.1 of Lophocereus schottii. NCBI lineage: Eukaryota > Viridiplantae > Streptophyta > Magnoliopsida > Caryophyllales > Cactaceae > Lophocereus > Lophocereus schottii. The sequence goes on from NCQV01085861.1 coordinate 2,962, forward strand.
TTGTACAAAGACCTGATGTTATACTGTTATGGCCAAAGGGGGTGTATTACTTTAGCCTTTGGTAACGACGAATGCTAGGATTAGTCCAAACTTCCTTAATTTTTGCTAATTATGCAGCCGTGTATATCAGAGTGAAACACCCCCAGCCTTTATGGCCAGGAGCGTTACGTTTTCTTCACTTCTTACTTAAATTCTGGGGTGAAACGGACAGAGTTTCCCCTAAAAGCTGGCCGTTTCTAGGCTAAAATCCTTACAATAAACCCCTGCAAATCAAAGGAAGCATAAAACATTTAAAAGAAGCTCAATGGCTACACACCGGAGTTCATAACTCAACGAGCCACTCACTCAGAGTATACCAAACAGAATAGGTCGTTAATAAAGAAGAAATGAAACATACAACTCAATGGTTTATACAACCAGAATATTGGGGTTTATATCCGAAATCATAATTAACTTTGGCCAAGAAAATATCTAACCAATTAGATGGTTGGCTCATACGTCCATACAAAGCGGCCTTCATACCATATGCATTACATGAACTAGAATAATTGTTTACAAACGTATTGCATTCAAACACTTGATAATCATTTCAACAACATAATGAGCCACACACGACCTCGCAATCCACACGATTGTGGCTAATTCACAACCCAGGCTCCCTCCTCACTAGCACCGTACCACAAAGAACATCGAACCACTCATAGTTCTACCTCAAACCATCCAACTACCATCTCGATTTTCAATTTAGTAATCATAACATACTATCATGCAAGCTTATAAAGAGACGTGTAATAGGGTTATGCACTTACATGGGCAAGCAACACCATCTAGCGGTGCATTATAGCATATATAAACACATACACATATATATCTATATCGCATCAACTTGAAGCAGGCACTTAATGAACCGTATTAAACTAACAAGGCATGAAACTCGATTACATTCATGACTTACGTTTAGGAATTAAGCATGTCATACCCATGTAATTTTAAATTACTATTCAGGTATAAAATAACCAGTTAAGCAACATCGATTCAAGGGTTTCGTTTATTGTATTGAGGTTACTAGTCAGGCCTAATTAAGCCAACTAAGCCTCATATGAATCAAGGCGTTCGTTCATTATATCGAAATTACTAATCAGTCATACGTTAACCAATTAGGAAAACATCAAATCAAGGGTTCGGTTCATCATATCAAAGTTATAATTCAAGCCTAATTAAGCCAACTAAGCATAATATGAATCAAGGCATTCGTTTATCATATTGAAGTTACTATTCGAACCTATTTAAGTCATTTAAGCATAATGCGATTCTAGGTATTCATTTATCATATCGAAGTTGTTATTCAAGTCAACCCTTCAGGCATGCATTAACTGAATTTACTTGAATCGTATCTAAACATACATAACTCATTTGAACCAAGTTTTCAGGCATGTATTCCATCTAACTTAACATGCATAGTTTCTCATTACATATTTCATGAAATGAACCAAACCTAAGCTGGCATGCATCATCGTTTAGGCTAAAACATTTTTGAATCAACTAATACTTAGGAGGCGAGAAACACCCACCTGGACTCCAAGCTAAAGGACCCAATTTTGGGGCTTCGGGGCTAAATTTGGACGCTTAAGGACCCGAATTTCATCCCTCTTTGCTGCTGCTCTCATACCTGAAGCAACCCCGCCATTTTGTCCTTTTTATGAATGCTGCTACTAGTGGCTGTTGGACTCAAGTCAACTGCCGCTTGGTCGCCGGCCTCTGGCCTCAGTTGTAACAGTCGCCGGCGTGGGTCGCGATTCCACGAACCCTTTCCACTCCTTCTCACTCTCGCTCCATCTCTCTCTCTCTCTCTCTGTTGTGGTGTCGTGGGGGTCAGCTGGCGTCTGACTTGCTGGTGCGCCGCCGCCGTCCCTGGCCCCCAGCACCATCCGTCGGCCCCCCTCTCTCTTCTTCTCTCTCCTAGGATTTGGGTTACGGGGCTGGGGTTTGGAGAAGCCCCCCTGTCGTGCCTTTTTCCTAATAGAGCAAGGGGCTTCGACCCCTTATGTTTATTTTTTTTTTTTTTGGTTCCAAAAGCCACACTAATTAAATCCCGTTCTCGTTTTCATTATCGATTGGTCTAAGCTCGGGTCGAAACGCCCTACAAGTGGCATCCTATTTAAACTTCGGGCATCGACTAAATCAAACGAAAAAACGATTTTAAAAACTCAGGTTAGCATCGATTCAGTAATTTTACAAATAAGTAACGTCAATAAAAATCAATAATAATGATAGCAATTCTTTTTAACAAAATTATCTTTCACATAAGCACATTGATAATAATTTAACTTATATAGTTAATAAAAATATGATTTTAGAACGAAAAAGGTAAGACAGCCAGGTTGGCTTAAAATAAAGAAGACGGGTCTTATACTCTTCCCCCCTTAAAAGAATTTCGTCCTCAAAATTCTAAATCTAAGTTCGTCCAATCCTAGAATGTATGCACACAAACCATGATCTACATGGTAGGTTTCCGAAAGGTTTCATTTTGCAGACGCTGCTTCTTTTGAATCAAAAAAAAAAAGGCTTATGGTATCCAGTCTCCTCCTCGCCAATCCTCTTCAAGCGTCTACTCACTCTATTTAGGCACCGAGGGCAAATCGCGTTGAAGAGGGGCAAATAAGTTGGCATGGATAACCATATCAAACTTATTTTAAATGCACATCATCTTTAAAATTTTTATCTAAGCAATACTAGAATGACAACGACTACTCTACACTTACGCATCAACACGAGTGGACATTTAAAGGACTTTCATGTATGGCAACTTAAACATAATAATTCGAGGTCATTTCAAGACATTCAACTTAACCAAGCTTATTCTGAAACATGAAGAAATCGAATTATTGCAAAATCAAGTCAGTCAACCAAGTCTTCCATATAACTGTAAAGTAGTAAGGATACTAAAGTAGCAAGGACATAAGATAACTCAGCATCTAAAAGACTAGTAATTATGAGCGACATCAATCGCTGATACAATGATATAACATGTACATTACTGAGAGTAATTCATGATGCTACCAATTAGCAAGTAAGAAAGAACTTAGAAGAAAAATGGCATGCTAATAATGCAGGTGGATGGGCAGTAGGGGTTAAGTATGTTACTTATGAGCACGTTGTTTCGGGTAGAGTTCGCCCACCGGGACTAGCAGTTTTCATGGGGGAAGGAAGGCTTCTAAGTACTTAATTTGCATGCATATATTTTCAAAACAGTTGCTCAAGCATGTGAGTTACAGGGCATAATATAGCAAGCAACATGGGAGTTAGTAGAGGAATTGCTCAAGAGCTCCTAAGCTTATGTTTCATGTTAGAACTACAATAAACTAAACAAAAGATTTCCGGCCAGAGTGTGTAGCTGAAAGGATAATAAGAAGAGGAGATAAACATAATAGCTTAGCTAATAGAAAGTTCAACCATAGGGTCTTCATAGAGAACTGATTATCTCTACTTACTGAGAACATGCACGTAAGATGACATGGTCATAGACATGAATCTACACCCCTTTTGCACCCTTACAAGAATATCACAAATATATATGCAACACAACCAACCCACACCAGATCATGCATATTTCATAATTCGACGATCAAGTGATGTATAGACTCCAATGTGACCATAAGCACCCCAAGCACATTATTGTATCACATGAGCTAGATGGACAATCACATATTCACGCAAATGTATGGCTCTAAGATTGCAAACTATTATTATGCATAACAGTAGCATGACAATACTATGAACCAAAATAAAAACAATCCCATGATACTAATGCCAATAAGTAAGTCACCTAATAAAGTAAAATACACTCTAAGGTTTCCCCATGAAGTTTATCACGTAACATATGGTACAAGATAGCACGATCATGTCATGCCATGACACTTGGATCAATCATGCTAATGGTCATTTTATACAACTCACACACCAAATTTATAATAAAGAATTTAAATATGACCTTGGATACATTATCATGCTTCCCTCCTAAAACATGAAATATATAAAGGTGAACACATGCGAATGCAGCCCCTTACAGTCATTACATCATGCATTAAATACATGTGTATACAACCACTCAAGCTATGTCGTAAGATAATAAATTTCATGGGGTGTAAACAATGGCTCAAAGATCATACTGTTTGACAAATCACATAAGTTAAATTGTTTGGCTAATTCAGCCACATGCCTGACCAATCTCAAGCTAAGCAAACACCATGAAGTGCATTTACTAAACAATCCATCGACAAAATACATCAATGACTATTTAATAACAAGTCCAAAGTAACTATATAAGCTCCTATGAGCTCAGCACTACATGCATGCCACGTTGATACTTGAAGACACTTAAACTCATTCAATGTCACGTAAGAATGTACCTATATGACCGTATGTAAATGCAAACCCTAGGTTGCAAGCTATAGTAAAAGGATAAGTCTTGGATCTATGGCTTATGGGCCTATATGCTTCCGCTGCGCTACTTTGATCTATCAAATAAAGGCAAGAATATATGAATGCAGGTTTCTATTGTTGTCTCATCATGCTTCAAACACAGGCACATGCAGTTACTTAGCTATAACATGAAATTATAGAAGTCACGGAATGCAAATAATGAGTCAGGGGTCATGTTATGCTATGAATTACAAAACTTGTATTATCTAAACGACCAAGTCATGTAATAAACCAACTTAAGTTAAGCAAGCATCAAGAAGTGCAACAACTTATTCAGAAAACACATAACTAGTCATGGACACATCAAGCAGTGAACACATCTTGACAAGTAAGTATTCAATACATCTAGTTACATATAGAAGCTTATGCTCATAGAACAAGGCGCGAACATCATTGTAAAGCAAATGCAAGTCTTTAGACGCAATAGTAAGGCCTAACTATGGAATTAGAAAAGGTCTTTTATGTGAAAGAAAAACCTTAACTCACTATTTAGGAAGGATCTCAACTTTCAAGGTCTCTATATTTCGAAAGGAGAATGGCTTAACTGCTTCTAGCTCATTTCCTACCAACCATTGAGTGCGTTTGCTCACTCCATTATGAGGCCTGAGGAGCAAATCGTGCTTTAGGGGCAAAGATGAGCTTACAGTTAAGGCTTTCCAATCATTCGATTTCAAATCATATGTTCTTTAAACCTTCGATTAAAATCTCGAAGGCATATAAGCGAAACAACTTTCGATTGAGCAAACACTTAACTCACCCACGAAAATACGAGCCACTCAGCTTACACCTTAGCAAATGGTTCTTTTATCCAACCATTTAGCTCACTCAAGCCGCACCTAACTAGGTAAATGCACCAACATTCCCACAAAAGTCACATTTGCACACAAGGCAGGTATGTATCACATCATCGTGAGTGCGTTCCTAGGCAACTATATGAGATGCAAGACTCAAGTCGCAGCCTATGGTCGTACTCTGATACCATCAATGAAACACCCCCAGCTCCTCTGGCCAAGAGCGTTACGTTTTCTTAACTTCTTACTTAAATTCTGGAGCAAAACGGATAGAGTTTCCCTTAAATACTGATCGTTTCCAAGCTAAAAGCCTTACAATAAACCCTTGCAAATCAATAGAAGTGTAAAATATTTAAAAGAAGCTCAACGGTTAGACGGCGGAGTTCATAACTCAACGAGCCACTCGCTTGGAGTACATCAAACAGAACAGTCCATTAATAAAGAAGAAATGAAAGATACAACTCAATGGTTCACACAACCGGAGTATTGGGGTTTACATGCCAAATCATAACTAACTTTGACCAAAAAAACATCTAACTAATTAGATGGTTGGCTCATACGACTATATAGAGCGACCTTCATACCATATGCATTACATGAACTAGAACAATTGCTTACAAATGTTTACAAACTAAGAATACTTTACATGACTTCATTAAAGACGTAAGTTCCCTTCAAATGGGCATACACGACACCTTGCAACCAAGAATAGATTCCATCTTGACATAGCTGACTCAACTTCTTCCTGTCATAAAGAAAACCTAGGGGAAAGTGGGAAAGAGTAGTGGGATAAGTAATCACATGCTCAGTGAGTGTCCCCTGACGCCCTTAAAACCAAAACCATTGCAGGCAATAATATCTTTAATAGGCACATATCATGTATTCATACTTTACTATCATATTAGGCATTCATAAAACCCTTGTGGAGGGATCACTAAGAATAGACTTCATTTTAACCACTCAAACATATTTCTAGGTCCCTCAATGACTAAATTCCTTTACTAACAAGCAGTCAAGCACGTAAGCAAGCATTGAGGGCTAAGCATAGGGATCTTTCCTTTTATATAACTTCTTAGCATTCTATTTAAACTATGCATGAAACCTCATTCATATGATGTACACATAAAGTTATTCCTTTTCATAATCATACTTTTCATGGCATTCCATTCATATGATATAGATAAGGCACAAACAATTTTCAAGTCTCATTTAAACCTCATTCATAGGGTATGCATGAAATATGCTCATAATGCTTTCTTTTTCATAATCGTATCTTACTTAGCATCTCATTCATAAGTTATACATGGAATGTGCACATAACGTTTTATTTTCTTTAGCTTACCTTACTTAGATCTCATTCATATGATATGCACAAGCATCTTTCTTTCTTCTTCTGAAAACACTTTGCTTAGCCTTACTTGAAATCTTGTTCACATTTCATTCATCAGAAAAGCATAGGGCATGCACAGAAAACGTTTCTTCTCTTCTTAAAAACACTTTGCTTAGCCTCTTGAGGCCCATAAAAACTCTTTTCTTAGCCTCTTTGAGGCTCGTTTTCAATAAAGAAAATCTTTTTTGTATTGGTCACATAATGACCCTTATAACTTTTCACATTTCATTCAACTGGCCTTTTAATGGCCCTTGAAATTTTCCTTCTTCTAAAATATTTAAAATGGCAAAATGTCGACTGCTTTTCTTCACTTATTAGGAAAATACATCTAGCAGAAAATCATTACAGGCTGTTAATTGGGCGAGATCTATTCTCAACCCCATAGTGAGACCTACTGCTCACGCTTAAGTTCTTACTCCCGGGACGGCTACATATAACATATCGGACCATTACCCTCGTCAGGGTCTTCTAAGGTCTCCTAATATCAGGACTTATCCCCTAGGCTGACATAATCGTTCATAACATATTGTCGGAAACACATTATCTTAGCTAATTGAAAGCATATGGGCCATAACGACTAATAATTTTGCTGCCTCTCACAGCGAAATTTTTTTTTCACACATTGCACTTTCTTCTTAATCAAATTCTTTAGGGATTCTCCCGTTCAAGTAAGTTCACTCCCAAAACAAAGTTCGTATAGCTAAAATAGGCCATTGAATGCTAATAGTCATGGCTATTATTGTTTTGAAACACGAGAAACATCCTTTTTCAAAACAAAATCTTCACACGCATAATACATCTTAAGAACATAAAAGGGGAGGGAGTTGCACGTATTACATTCAAGCACTTCATAATCATTTCAACAACATAAAGAGCCACACACGGCCTCGCAATCCACATGGCTGCGGTTAATTCACAACCCAGACTCCCTCCTGACATGCACTGTACCAGGAAGAACCTCGAACCACTCATAGTTCTACCTCAAATCATCCAACTACCATCTCAGTTTTCAATTTAGTAATCATAACATATATCATACAAGCTTATAAAGAAACGTGTAATGGGGTTTATGCACTTACATGGGCAAGCAACACCATCCAGCGGTGCTTTGTAGCATATATAAACACATACACATAGATATCTATATAGTATCAACTTGAAGCATGCACTTAATAAACTGTATTAAACTAACAAGGGATGAAACTCGATTACATTCATGACTTACATTTAGGAATTAAGCATGCCATACCCATGTCATTTTAAATTACTATTCAGCCATAAAATAACTAGTTAAGCAACATCGATTCAAGGGTTTCGTTTATCATATTGAGGTTACTATTCAGGCCTAATTAAGCCAACTAAGCCTTATATGAATCAAGGCGTTCGTTCGTTATATCGAAATTACTAATCAGGCATACATTAACCAATTAGGAAAACATCAAATCAAGGGTTCCGTTCATCATATCAAAGTTACAATTCAAGCCTAATTAAGCCAACTGAGCATAATATGAATCAAGGTCTTCGTTTATCATATCGAAGTTACTGTTCGAACCTATTTAAGTCACTTAAGTATAATACGATTCTAGGCATTCATTTATCATATCGAAGTTACTATTTAAGTCAACCCTTCAGGCATGCATTAACTAAATTCACTTGAATCAAATCTAAACATACATAACTCATTTAAACTAAGTTTTTAGGCATTGATTCCATCTAACTTAACAAGCATATTTCTCATTACATATTTCATGAAATAAACTAAACCTAAGCTAGCATGCATCATCGTTTAGGCTAAAACGTTTTCGAATCTACTAATACTTAGGAGGCAAGAAACACCCACCTGGACTGCAAGTTAAAGGACCTAATTTTAGGGCTTTGGGGCTGAATTTGGACGCTTAAGGACCCGAATTTCATCCCTCTTTGTTGGTTCTCTCATACCCAAAGCAACCCCACGATTTTATCCCTTTTATGAATGCTGCTACTAGGGGTTGCTAGACT
>NCQV01085861.1:11670-23480 GCA_002740545.1 Lophocereus schottii
CTCTCTCTCTCTCTCTCTGTTGTGGTGTCGTAGGGGTCGACTGGCGTCTGACTTGCCTGTGCACCGCCGCCGTCCCCAGCACCGTCCATCAGTCCCCTCTCTCTTTCTTCTTCTCTCTCCCGTAGGGTTTGGGTTACGGGGTTGGGGTTTGGAGAACCGCCGGTCATGCCTTTTTCCTGATAGAGCAAGGGGCTTTGGCCCCTTATGTTTATTTGTTTTTTTAGTTCCAAAAGCCACACTAATTAAATCCCGTTCTCATTTTCGTTATCGATTGGTCTAAGCTCGGGTCGAAATGCCCTAAAAGTGGCATCCTACTTAAACTTCGGGAATCCACTAAATCAAACGAAAAACAATTTTAAAAACTCGGGTTAGCATCGATTCAGTAATTTTATAAATAAGTAACGTCAATAAAATCAATAATAATGATAGCAATTCTTTTTAATAAAATTATCTTTCACACAAGCATGTTGATAATAAATTAACTTATATAGTTAATAAAAATATGACTTTAGAATGAAAAAGGTAAGACAACCAGGTTAACTTAAAATAAAGAAGGCGGGCCTTACACAGAGTTTTATGAGCTTATTGATGTCAATTGCCAAGCTTATTCTTCTTTTATTATTGTTTTTCCTCATTCATATGCTATATTTTAATGTTGACCTATTGTAACTTGTCATTGCACTTTTCTTAAGTGAATGCTCATAATTTTAAGGAATAGTGTGGGCTTTGTTTAAGGATGCGTGTATGGTTTCTACTGCCAGTAGAAAGGGCCCTTTGATTAAGGTTCTTAATGTCTTGGATGGTTCCTTCTTATAGGAGGTAATTAAAATTCTTAATAATTTAGATTCTTGTTTTGTTAGGATTGATTGCTTTGCTTGCATTTCTCATGGAAGTTTATCAATTTTCTGATTGAGCAATGACTTATAATAGAATTGTATATGTCAATGACATATTATAGAATTATCTATGTTCATAGATTTCAATGGCAATATTATGCTTTTGATTTACTGACTGGTTTAGGGACTTATTTGGTGTCATTGTGGGTTCGTGAAATTCAGTTCTGAAGCTAAATCAGTTTAGAATAATAGTGCAAGTAAAAATAATCAAGTTGACTATGCAAATAATTTTATACAATTTTTAACATATCAAACTAGAGATTGGAAACTTTTGGCATGACAAAGTGATATCTAACCCTAAAACTGACATGGAACTTAGAGTATGTTAGCTACAGGATGGTTCTTCCTTTTCGAAAAACATAGCCTCTAGAATTCGCTGGGGATGCGTACAGAGCTATTTCCAACTAGTTTAGGATTTCAGCTACAGTAAGCTTAAGAACGCAACTGACAACCTTAAGAAGTGGAGGCTTTGGTGCTGTTTATAGGGGTGCATTAGCAGATGAGAGAGTGGTATCCATAAAGAAACTTGGAGGTGCGATTCCAAGGAAAGGACGAATTCTAGGCAATGGTCAACACAATTGGGTAGTTAGGGCTATTTACTTAGACTTTGATTAGTTTCTTGGGTTGCTTATTATTGGACAGAAATATGTTTTCTAAGGGTCACGATCAAGATGCTATGTTAAAGGTTTTTTTTTTCCTTTTTTTTCCCGTAGGGGTGGTTAGACAAAATTTTGAATTATAGCAATAGGGTTTTGTCACTACATTTTCTAGCCTTACAGAATCCGAGCCATAGCTCTTAGGCATACACTAAAGAAAGAAGTAAGTTTGAGTGTCTTTTATTGAATTTTGTTGATTTTCTAAGTAGTGACTTATGATAAGATGTATAAGTGCATAGGTTTTAAATTTTAATAGTAGAGTTATGCTAGTGACTTTATTTAATGTACTAATTAATTGGTCTAAGGACTTATTTGGGCCATTGTGGATTTATGGTCTGCAGTTCACCTGCTTCCATCATAGGTTGGTCTTCTACCTTCCTAGTTCTCTACTCTACATCCTTGACTTTGTTGTTTCTTTTCTTACTATTTGGATTTTTGGTTTTCTCCAGGGTTGATAGCTGCGACATCATATCTGATTAAATTTACGACATCATATCTGGTCCAATTTACGCGCTTTTGTTACAATTTTTGTTTGTTTGAATTGGTCCTTGCTTGCTTTAAGTCCCAATTTCTAATTTCTTTTATTTGACTTTCATTTGGATTGTTGTGTGCACATACTCCTGTCGGAAATTAATTAGAGAATTGAGTGGCACTTTCGAAAACTTGTTGTTGAACTCTCTAAGGAGGAAAGTTCTCATGTTGTTGAATATCGCATTGCCATTCATACTCAGGAGTTATGGTGTCCTCACTCCCTCTCTTTCTTTAAGTTTAACATATTATATGCACAAGGTATCTATCTGCAAGTTCCGTTTTAGTATCCTTTTTAACAAAATCTCTTATGTCCTCCATCACAAGGGTCATACAGTGAGCTTTATTAGAATAGGGTCTTTGATGAACTTCAACTTTTAGGGAGGTAGAATGCTGTTGTAGGAAGCATGGTTGGTGGTTTATTTAGAATCACAACTCGAGAGATACTCTTGGTGATCTCACAAATTTTGATGATTGAGAAGAGGTTGCTAGGGTATAAAATTAGAAAGATAACTTTTAAATGTCAATGTTTTGTTAAAACTTTTTTGCCTCTACTACAGCACTTGTTTTGTCATAAACTGTGGTGCATGATTGTGCCTACAGCTTGCCTTCCTGAGGGCTCCTGTAGAGCAATTATAGATGACTGCATATTGTTGTTGTTGCAGCCACAAAAATCACAGCCACCATGGTGCATCCTGTTTCTTTTCTATCTCTCTCTATGCTTTCATAAATTGTCATATGTTATACCTTGCTTGTCGATTCTCAGCTTGTTTTGCCCCTTTATTGAGCAATTGGAATATTATAAATTCTAGTGTTTCGTTTTATGATATGTTTCGAATTTCAATTGGTTTTTATGACTTGAAGTTTGATTCTTTGTTTTGTTTAGCTATTTTGATTTTTGATATGCTAAGAGTGGATATGTCATTTCTCTAACTTTTTTTTAAAAAAAAAAAAATTATGATGATTTCAGGATGTAGGTGAGGATACGCAATATGGCTTGGTGGACATGATACTCAAAGAGAATTAGATGATCATTGACAGAATAGTGTTTAGATGATGACTAGTAAATAATAATATTTGTGCATTTTGTGTAGCAAATCATAACATGGATTCTATCAGTACACTTTTATGTATTGACTTGTTCTAAATACTATTAATGTATGTAATTTATATCAATAAATGCCTTATTTTATGTGAATTCTTGTGTTCATATGAAATTTTGAGAACTAATTTATGTATGTAAAATAATGTTTGTAATTAATATGGGGTTTAATAATAATTAAAGACCAACAATAATAATGCATTATTGTTTTGTTTAATTATTATACTAAACTCCATATTAATTTCAAGCAATTTTTTTATAAAAACATTGATTTAACAGCACTTGTAAGAGTGAAGCAAATTTAGGTCTTCTATAGTTCTAAGTGTACGAAGCATATAAGTTAGCCACACATTATTTGTGGGTAATTGGTACTTCCACCACAATTGTGTATGTGGGCAAATGGTTACTTCCACATTTGTAATAAGTGTGGGGAAATCTTGCCTACACTTCCAGTCCCCACATGTCACACAAGTGTAGGCAACTATTATGTCTACATTTATAAGTTTGGTTGGAAGCAAAAGTAATTGTGGAAGAAAACATTATTTTTTGTAGTGTATTTGTAGGTTCAGAATTCTAAACGAAAGAGCTAGGGACTATGAAGCTTTATTGGGCCTTCGATGCGGTCAGACATGGTTCGATATGGACACACGTAGAGACAATAATAAGGTGGTTGTTGGGGGAATCGTAACATGCAAGGTAGTCCTGTATTGCGACCGATACTCAATCCTATATGAAATCCTACTTACACTTCAGATTCATTGGAATAATGTTGCTACGTTGGTTTTATTTGACTATATTCATGGCATTGCAGCCTGTTATTTTTTTAAAAACACCTTTAGCTTTGGTTTGTTTTTCTTAGAAATGGTTTGCTTATAATGAATTGGATATTTGTTCTATTAATCAAATCATTTGTTTTTCAATATTTGCATTATTATTATGATGTGAAATGTTTGTTAATCATGGTAGACTAGGCCATATGGTTCAAAAGCATATATATGCAAGAGCTGACAAAATAAGATTTGTTAACAAACATAAGTGGACTAACCCACTTGTGAACATAGTCTGGTACGAAAAGCAATAAGAAAACCGTTTCATTTTAGAAAGGTCACTAAGAGCCTGATTTTCATTGCAGTTAATTCTTTTAAACATATATGGTAAGATGAATGTGATAATAAGGCATATAGCTTCTATGTTTCATTACATTTTTACTTGATTTGGACTTCTTTATTTGACCTCAGATGAGTATGAAGTGATAAATTGCTTTAGAAAACATGTGAGTTTGGTTTAAAATCAAATTGAACCCAAGAAGTTAAGGCCTCAAAGACCAAATCACTATGAAATATTTGTTGGTAGTATTTAGTGATATTATGATGAAAAGGGAATAGTTATTAGCTAACTATCCCTAAAAATCTGCAACAAAATGTTGTTCTGGAGAAAGGAAATATAATGCTCCTTGATATGGTATGTTCAACAATTGCATAAAATTTTGATATTAAGGAGATCTCCTTTTGTTGCAATCTACAATATTGGCCCTTGTGCTTGTAAATTAAGTAGTTATAACTCTATATGAGTTATGGATTCAAGCTTTGTTTGAGAGTTTTCGGATCTCAGGGTATATAACCCATAAGCACAAACCCTACCATGGAAGAGCCAAAAGGGAATGAATAGCATCTTTATAGGATAGTCTAGCCCTAAAAGTTCTTTTTATTCATCGGGGTGTAAGGTAGTGGGAGTGCAACAAAAATTTAACCCAACATATATGACATTCTAAAGAATTAATTTCCAAAGAAGGGTGAGATAGGGTAAGACTTATCTCTGTTAAACCTCTAAGCCGAATCGAATTCCTTCATTCGAGTGGAAGGATTTCAATTGATGATGGATACGTTTATCATCAAACTCCACTTTCATCATCAAGAGCAAATGAAAGTGATTATATTCTTTTTCTAAGTCGGAGTAAGATGATTGGTCTTGGTTAGAGTGGGATTAAATTAATCTAAGCTTAATCAGATCCGTTCATTCGAGTGGAAGGAATTTAATTAATGATGAATAAGTTTATCATCAAAGTCCACCTTCATCATCAAGAGTGAATGAAAGTGATCCTATTCGTGTTCCAAATGGGAGTAATACGATTGGTCTTGGATAGAGTAGTAGTAAAATCAATCCAACCACGAACGATTTGGGATTATATGAATCTCTGCTAACACATAGCTGTCAAAAAGCACTCACCAATGCCTTTTAGCCAATGAGGTACATAAACCTTTCACAGCATGCCTACAAAATGGAAATGTGCAAACACACTTTTTTTTGACCCTTTTAAGGACAAATGGATTAAGGGAATGGAAACACAATGGAGTAAATGAATGAGATAGCTAGTTGACCTTTTAGAAGGACGCAAAGTGATTTGAGAACAAATCAGTTCCTAAATTGTAAGGCTAATGGCATAATGGGCATAAAGTTGAAACTTGTTGCAAAAGGGTACACACAATAAGATGAGACCAAGTGCAAAGACTTTTTTTTCCCTTGTTATTGTGTGATTTATCCTAATTGAACCTTTTATATAGTTATCATTGTTACTTTGGACCCAAAGTCACATCATATAGATGTGCAAATACCAATCTCAAAGGGAATTAAGTGATGTTCTACTGAAAACGGTCACAGACATGAGGTTTGTGGACATGTGAGGTCAACTGTGATTTTAAAGTCTCTTTAGCATATTGGTATACTTTATTTTTATAATGTGGTTATCTCTAGTGGCTACACTATGATTGATACCAAAAGATCCATCATTATATGTGAATGACTTACTAATAGCTATAAATGGTGTAGAGTTACCAAGTAAGGCAAAAGGTCTTGTCATCATCTAACTTTTAGACGATTAATATGGGTAAAGTAGCATATGTTCTTGAAATAAAGTTTTTGAGAAAATATTTAAAGAGGTTATTCTTTTGCCTAAAGAGAATGAGATCCAAAAGTGTTTGAATAATCGAATATGAACAACTATGACCTTACTACTACTCACATCAAATAAGGTGAGGCCTTATAGCAAAATGTGTCCACACTCTATTAGAAAAGAACTAATAAGCAAAACTTGCTTTCTTAGGTGTAGTTAGAAGTATGATGTATGATATGGTGCATAGTAGACTTGGTATCTTTAAATAGACATCAACTGGACCTAAGATAAGCATAGTGGCATACAGTTAAGTTATGATGTACCTAAACAGAACCTCAGATTATGCACTTTTGGCACATAGGCAACAACTTGCTTCAAAAAGGACTCTTGACTGTGGCCGGTTTAGAAGAGAAATGAACCTCTAAATATGTTTTCTAACTTAGTATCGGTGCTAAAGTGGCAAGAACTAATCATATGTTGCCTTGTTACAAGAAACGTTTATGGTTGTATCCTTAAAAATGTAAGAGTCCATTTGGTTAAAGAGGTACTTGGATTATTGCCCAGTAATAGTTTATAGGGGCAGGTTATAACCACACGTGCTAAGAACCCTAAATATTATCATAAGACCAAACTAATTGGACATTGAGTTCAATTTTGTGACTGACGTAGTGGTGCACAAAGAGAGTGAATGTAACGTACTTTCCTACAAAGGAAATGGTTGTAGATCTATTCACTGATACACTAGTTATGACATATGGGTCATAATTTTGAATATGAAATATGATGGTTTGATGAGATTAAAATGAGACACCTTAATAAGATTGAAACAATCTAGGGTACTTGCATAGTTTCAACTACTTATGCGTGGTTCACAACTGGAGCCTATATATTCCTAATAGATGTACAACATAGATCTCTCACAAGTATGCTGGTCACATGGCCTATTTTTCCAGTATGAATATTGTGCAGAAACAGAAGAAAAATATTTTCCCTTAAGGTGGATATAAACAGCACCGTATGTCTGAGTGCGACATATGGCACTGAGAGCGTGATACACCCATAAAGGGTGCGAGCCCAATCCACATAACAAATTGACAGCTTAGCCACCTAAGAAACCCTAGTTCCTTCACAGGTCCACCTAATATAAAAGGGAACCAGTCTAAAAGGAAAAACACATAAGAAACATCAAGGGTTTTCTAAAGTGAGTTTTCTATACAAAACCGTAGGGCTCTTTGGCTGTGGGATTATGAAGGTTTTCCAAGTTCCATCCTCAACCATTGATTCAAAGCCAAAGTTTGATCATCTTTCCCTATAGGATTAAGGTAAATCTATTTACGCTTAATTTGATACATTAACTCCTTCAAATACCTTCACTGAAACAATGCTAGATCATCAGTAAAATGTGCTACACAGAAGCAAAAACATAGATTGGCAATGTTAGGGTTTATATTTAGGCAAAATTAATGTGTGTGTGTGTGTGCGCGCATGTCTAATTACATATATACAAAGTGAGCGAGCTGAACTAACTATACCCATGAGAGCCATCATTCTGATGACCTGCAAAAGCTAGCGACAAGGAGGCTAGATCCACTCGGATTTCACGTGAGGAAGGGCATGAAGGGGTCTTAGAGATGATGGAATACGAAAAAGTGTCAAAAAATTAGGCAGGACATTTATTTTTATTTTTACTAGGAGTGGCCCGATGAGATTTTTTTCAAGAGTTAATAAGGGTGAAGGTTTTTACGTCGAAATTATGGAGAAATGACTAGCTGTGGAAATTTTAAGGGGTATTTTGATAAGAAATTAATATATAGATAAAGCTTTAATTTGAAAATTTATGGGAAATGACTTAAAAATTTAAAACAAAAATAAAAGCATTTGGTGGTTGAGAATAATGGGAATGTAGTTAGAAATTTTCAATTGAAAATGTAATAGTTGGAAAGTAATGAGAAAAATACATTAGTGGGAAAAATAGGGGGCAATTTCCCACCATATTTTTTCAATGGAAATTATAGTCAGAGATTGACTAACTTTAGCACAAGCTAAGTATGAAAATTGGCTGTTGTGCTGGCCTAGGCAAGCTATTAAATCCAATCCATTTCTTTCAATGGGTTTAAGGCAAAACAAATGAAGCAAAAAGCAAGATCGACAAAAAAAGGGAAAAAAGAAGGAGCATGACAAGAAGAAGAAGAAGAAGAAGAAGAAGAAGAAGAAGAAGAAAAAGAACAAGAATAAGAACGAGAACAAGAGGACAAGGAAGAATAAGAATAAGAAGACGAGAACAAGAAGAAGCACAAGAAGAACAAGAATATAATATAGTAAATAGGGGTAAAATAGAGTTCTCAAAACCTCTATTCTACACACCTCTAGCACCCAAACACCTAACTATAAGCAAGAAATAAAAAGAAAGTGTGTGAGAGAGAGACGAAGAACAAGGGAGTAGAAAGAAAGGAAGACAACAAGATGATAGAATCAAAGAAGCAAAGGGAGCAAAGGTGCAAGGCAGAGCATGAAAAAGGAGAAAAGAGGAAAGCTATTCGAGCTCAATATGCGTGAGTTTTATACCTTATTCTACCTAGATTTCACTCATATTAATTGGAAATTAGGTTGTTTATTAGTATTTTATTGGTTTTGTAGCTAATAAATACAATTATTGAAATGACCGATAATGATGTAAATGTGCTGAAAGTTGTGCACATGAACCTAGGATAACCATAAAGCAAGTTAGGTCAACAAGTGCAAAAACCACCAGAGAAACAAGGAAGAAGAACAATCCAAGAATTTGGTTCGGTTACTTGTGCTGGATGGCACGACCGTGCAAAACCTTGTTTTGATCTATTTTTGTCCAGTAATCTAGAAATTTGGCATGGTTAGCCCGTGCCACAAGACAAGATTGTGTCAAGTTCACTGACTCGGGGCCTATTTAAACTCCCCTACCCCCATTTGTGAAATCAACTAGGTTCTAAAGTAAGGTAGCTTAGTTTTTAGGGTCTCAAGGTAGTGCTTCAAAGTAGATTAGTGCTTAATTTTGCTAATGTGGCCATATTCCAAGTTATAAGTATTAATTACAAGTATTTGATTCTCTTTCAATGTCATTTGCTCTTTAAGCTCTTCAATTAAATAATTATTACAAGTATTTGATTCTCTTTCAATGTCATTTGCTCTTTAAGCTCTTCAATTAAATAGTTATTTTGCTCAATCTCTCTGCTTTACTCTTCTCTTCTAGCATTCAAATCTTCTTACGTTAGGTTTATTTCACGCTTTAATGGTGTTGTTCACTTTTGAATCTTATTTTCCTTCCTTTCTTTACTTTTAATCATTCTCTGTCTTATCCTAAATCTCCATTTCTTCATTCAAGTTAGGGTTTCAAAACCCACTTTTGAAAAGTTGAATATTTGGTTAGTTATGGATAAGGTCACAATTAGCCAGGCTAGATTAGTGAATAAGCAGAAGTCAATCCATAAATTCCATCCATTTGCTCCAACAATACAGGCTAACCTACATTGATAGATCTTTTAGCTTCCCATTTTCTCTCTCTTCTCATGGTTAGAAGATCTAATGCTTTTCTAGCTGAATTAGATATTTTGTTAGTCTATTGTTAGTTAGAATGATGTCTTATGTTGAGTACACTACATTATGGATTAGGTTAATTAAGTATGTTTAATTAGAATTAGTAAGTAACTAGTTTAATTAATCACATTTAGTCACATTTATTGCTTTCCTTAGGTTAAATTTAGGCTAGCATAATAAGTGACTCAATTTTAACACCGTTCCAGGGAATGACAAACCTTTCACTCTTACTTCCAAAAAACTACACCAACAAAAGCCAAGGCATTCAATCAAGTATCTCTCCCCTTCAACCTTCAGTCTACTCTATCCAATGTTCCAATTTCAAGATGGGTAGTCTCTATTTTCAAACTATTAGTAATTTTAACTCCTAAAACTCTGTAGTTGATTGAGGTTTCCTTACATATGATTAAATTACATTTTGGAGTATGAAAATTCTAAGTTTATTAGGTTAAGAATTTGTACAATTTATATGGTTCACATATAAGGTTTATGTTTGGATGGTTACAAGAAAGAGGAAGAAAAACTCAGTCAAGGGAGTACTTGAGGATTCTGGTTGTTTTGTGTTTATCATGTTGTTTTTATATATAATATGAATTACATGTGAGCAAATATGACTAATTTAATTAGGGTACCACAAACATGGGTTGTGGGGTTTGAATTTAGTATAGTAGCATTATAACCACAATAGAAAAATTTATAGGTATGTGATACCGTCTTGGACAGAACACGATGGGGAGCTACTTATCAATTCAACGATCGGTCTATCCTTGGACCTAGTTTGTGAATGTGTCAGCATCAGAACCACCCCAGTTCTATTCTTAACCCCCTTTTTGGTAATATTCTATGTAATTGTAATTGATGCAAAATTGCTGAAATAGAATTTACCCAATTCTTTTAATTAAAGGTGCGCTATTAGCCATATTTAGTTTAGCTCCTTAAAAGTGGATTCATATTAACCTCTAAACTTGAAAATGTTTTGAACTGCAATTGAGTAAATTTGAACTTTGGTTAATGATGTTGAATTGATGTACATGTTGCTTTATAATTCCTTAATGAGTAGTAATTTAAATTGAAAATGAGTGAGCCTTGAGTGAGGCTTGCAGCATTGTTTTGATAAAAGTGTATCCTTTGTTCATATTTATGGGTTGTGATTTGAATTAAAGTTGTATGTTTCACACACTAGCTCATTTGCATAGGTAAAAGTAATTTTATTAGTTAGTTGGTTTGAGTGGGTTAAGATTCAACTGGTTAGAATTAGGCAATATTTGTGGTTTTAACCAAAAGTGTCGTCTAGCTAATTGAGCTTTATTGAGTTTTCAAAAGAATTGCTTTGATAAAAGCATCATCTTGCCAGCAGTATTATGATGTGATTCAAAGGTTGTGAAAGATGTGCATTTCATTGAGAATCACTAACTCACTTAAGGTTATGTTGTTTTAATCGAATTCCAAGCTGCTTAACAATCTTGTGATCCCTATGGCCTTCATTTAACTGACTATTGTGAAACAAATTGAGTTTCTTAAGTGTATATTTGAATGAAAAGTTTGAAAGCATGTTATGCTTCTTTAAGTCTTCCAAAGCAGTTTGTATAGTTTGAAATGTTTTATGGGCTAGAAGGCTAGCGCTATGGAGAACTCAATCTTGAGAGTATACCTGAGGACGCCAAATAGATTAGGAGCCCTAATATGCATGTACAATCCAAGTGAATCATTATCCTAATGAAGTTATGGGCCCTTTTAACCTTAGGAGCTCCTCGGAATGTAAAAAGTCATAGCTTCCAATGTAAGTGCTACAAAGCAAATTCCATGCCCTAAAAATTCTCTTAACTAGACTGAGTAATCTGATTATTTAATAGTTAAGTCAGACTAATATTTAAGGAAAGGCAATAGCTTATAAAGGCGTCTTAAGTTGGATCAGAAATGACCTCCTTTTTTGCAAAATCACTTTAAAACTAGCATATGTGACTTGTTTTATATATTTTTAAACAATCAGATACAAGAACGATTAGAAAATTAGCGTTGCAAAAAGTGTTTAGCTTCCAAAGCAATTTTAACTGATAAAGAATTATTTCTTCACCATGAAGTGGCTTTAAACTTTGCATGAATTAACACATTTACTATGTGCAACACTATTTTGAACTGCATTCTGATAATACTGAAGGTTATATTGA
>NCQV01085877.1:1577-19937 GCA_002740545.1 Lophocereus schottii
TATTTTGTAAACGATCCTCACAACTTTCGAGTAAAAAATATGGTGATTTAGTTTGAATCTCTCTAATTTAAGTTACTCTTCAAAATAGTGGGTCATCTTCCTTTAGAACATCATTCATGTTTTTTTTTGAATCAAATTAAATTGAAGTGACTCAATTAAAATTCATCAATTTTTTTTGAGAAAGTTCGATGATAAGTTAAATGAAAAAAAAACTGTGATACATTGAAAATATACTAAAAATCTTGATTTGTGCGTCTGGGATAATGAAAACACCTAATGTATAAAGTATTAAAATGTTCATGATCTTTATAACTATGGATTATTGATAGCCTAAACAATAAGGGCATGTTTTTTTCAACTTATCATAAGTGACCTATTAGTTGTTAGTGTTCGAGAATATTGATTAGTACTAATGGGAGACGGCCGACGCTTATAAGTATTTGTTAATGCTTGTGAGTGCTAATCAAGGCTAAAGTTATAGATGAAAAATATGATTAAGTGCTGATAAATACTAATCAGTGTTGAATTTTGATGATAAGTATTTACAAGAAGAACATAACTGGCGATGTCCAAATAAAAAACAAAAACCCCTGAATATGTACTGGCTGAAGGACATCACCGGCTCTCAATTCAAGTTGCTGAAGCCCTGTAAATATTAGAATATTAACTGGTTTTCGAAACTCCTTCCACACACAGAAGAGTTTCTACGATTTTTTAAAACTTTTTATAATTTTTTAGAAATCAATGACATTAACTTGTAATTGATATCTTCATGAGCCAATAGACTATAGATAACACTACAGACTATACACTATAGATAATACTATACTTTTAAAAGCGTGTATTCTAACGAGGCTCAAAAATACATATTTGGTAAAAAGCTTGTGACTTGTAATCAATGTCTCTCTTAATGCCTATTGGTCATCTTGAATATCTATTTCAGGAGTTCGACATCTTTTAAAACATCCTCAGTTTCATGTGAAGGAATAAATCACGTTTTCAATCAAAGGAATAATTTCAAACTTTACGTGACGCTAGGACTAGCCTACACTAGCACTGGATAGGATTTATTAATTTAAGATTACTCACCTCCACCACCAAAAAGTTGGGATTATTATATTCTAATCACTCTTATATTTTTTTGACAATGTAAATTTCCAAAATAACGTATACAACTTAAATTTCATATGTTTGAGTTATTTTACTAGTAATATCATTTGAAATTACTAGTAAAATACAATCTAAAGTCTCCGTTGTAATATTGAAAATAACTACCTTAAAAGGTGAGATTGTTCAAAGTTATTTCTCTAGGTTAGATGTTAAATTCCAAACGCCTAGTAAGTCATGTTGTTGGGCTCTAAGACCCTACTTTTTATCATTGTCCAACTTATCGTTGCTTTAAGGAACAATTTATGGATCTTCCGACAAGTACCTTTTTCTTGGATGGAAGCGACAAGCGAGCACTAGCAGCCTAGTGGTAGAATAGTACCTTGCCACGGTGCAGACCCGGGTTCGATTTCTGGCTAGTCCAAATGGTCGGTAAGCAGTGATGAATATTGCACCATCTTGGCAGAAGAGGTTTCGCCACTGTGGCCTTACTTCATAAGTTGATAGAGGAGCGCACCTGAGCTTCCCTTATTGTTTTTTATACGTGTCTCCCACCATTTGTTTGATTTTCACCCAAGTAACAATATCATGTGTGGTTCGCTCGATAACAACTTAACCATACATAACAATGTTCAACTTAGCCTGCATGGTTCTTTTCTTAATTTCTACCTATGACCCCTGGCCAGATTGGAGTTATGCCCCACGGACTCCATTCAATCCAAAATAGGCTCAATCAATATATTTTGTAAATGATCCTCACAACTTTCGAGGAAAAAATATGGTGATTTAGTTTAAATCTCTCTAATTTTAGTTACTCTTCAAAATAGTGGGTCATCTTCCTTTAGAAAATCATTCATGTTTTTTATGAATCAAATTAAATTGAAGTGACTCAATTAAAATTCATTTATTTTCCTGAGAAAGTTCGATGAGAAGTTAAATGAAAAAAAATGTGTACTGTTATATATTGAAAATATACTAAAGATCTTGATTTGTGTATTTGGGATAATGAAAACAACTCCTATATAAAGTACTAAAATGTTCATGCTTAGTATAATTATGGATTAATGTTAACCTAAACAATAAGGGCTTGTTTTTGCAACTTATCATAAGTAACGTATTACTTGTTGGTGTTAGGGAATGTTGATTAGTACTAATGGGAGACGGCCGACGCTTATGAGTGTTTGTCATTGCCTGTGACTGCTAATCAAGGCTAAAGTTATAGCTGAAAAATATGATTAAGTGTTGATAAATACTAATCAATGTTGAATTTTGATAACCAGTATTTACAAGATGAACATAATTGGCGGAGTGCCCAAATAAAAAACAAAAACCCCTAAAAATGTACTGGTTGAAGGACATCACTAGCTCTCAACTCAAGTTGTTGAATCCCTGTAAATATTAGAATATTAACTGGTTTTCAGAACTCCTACCAACACAGAAGAGTTTTTAGGATTTTTAAAAATTTTTAATGATTTTTTAGGAACCAATGACATTAACTTGTAATTGATATCTTCATGAGCCAATAGACTATAGATAACACTATAGACTATACACTAGAGATAATATCATACTTTCAAAAGTATGTATTCTAATGAGTCTTAAAAATACATATTTGGTAAAAAATTTGTAACTTGTAATCAATGTCTCTCTTAATGCCTATTGGTCATCTTGAATATCTATTTCAGGTGCTCGGCATCTTTTAAGACATCCTCAGTTTCATGTGAAGGATTAAATCACATTTCTATTCAAAGGAATAATTTCAAACTTTACGTGACGATAGGACTAGCGTACGGTAGCACAGGGATAAACATTTCAATCACAAGCTAGATAAGGAGTTAAAAACACTACAGATAGTGACTTTAAGTTGTGTAACAAATACCATCAAAGAGATATTACTCCTAAGTCATTACAAAGTTTGTTAGCAGTTTTAATTACAACAAGTGCACAACGTAGTTGTAGCTAGCAACCGGCAAGTACGGGTCGAATCCACAGGGAACTTGGCTTCAACTACCAGAACTAATTAGACCACTCAAGTTAGGTAGTTACAGTTGGAGTTTTGGAATGAAACTAAGGGAAACAATAACGACTTAAAGATGAAATAAATAGCAGAATAGGAAAACACTCTGGTTGGAATTAACAGCACAAATATGCTAGCGAATCAATTACTAGCCCTACCAAACATCTCCCAGGCATGCATCACGAATGGATAAATTGTCAAATAAGTATATCTCCCCCCTCTCTCAAGGGCCGAAAACTAATCCTAAAACTATAGTCACCTATTTTCATAGGACTAAGAGTCGAAGGATTACAAGATTTACAATTTCAAATCCCGATTAGAGTCCTAACTATTTTCATGTTAAAACCCCAATCGTCTGCTAAGACGCACTAGGAAGAGGTTTCGTCTCTCAACACTCCCCTAAACCTCAATAAAAAGGATGAATGTTTTTTATAACATTTCATCGAGCATGTGGCGTGCATAGCAGAATTCATAGTTGCACAACGAAGGGGGAGCAGGGATTCGCCAGTACAAGATTCAACTACACATATTCGGCGTCAATCCCACCCTGAGTTGAGGGATTTAGCCTCCAATCATATTTAATGCAACAATTGCAACAATCAATCCAACAATCATGATAACCAAACCCTAAAACAATCAAAAACAAGCGAGAGAAGAAAAGAGGGCAAGAACCTAGAATTAATTATATAAACTGAAGGCAGAATCGAACTCCAATCCAAAATTACAATCCAAGAGCGTCAAGATTAAACTCTAAAACTAAACCTAAAATCGCCTAAAGAGAGTTCTGAGAGAAAACTGAACGTAAACTAAGCGTAAAAACTGAATGTCCTTCAAAACAGCCCGGAAGGAAAATTTAAGTCGCGTCGCGGAACAGGGGTGGCACGGTCATGCCTCGAGGTACGGCACCACCGTGCCAAATTTCTGGAGAATCGCCAAAATCGACTTGCGAAGCCGGCTACGTGGCACGGTCGTGCCACGTGGCACGGTCAGGCCATGCCATGTGGCGGTCGGTTCGGGTTGATTGGGTCTTCGTGGTTTGCCCTGTCGCATGTGTTCGATTTTCTGGGACTTCCGTGCGATGCTTTTTTCGTAGCTTTTCTCACCTTCTTGGCACCCCTTTCTGCTGAATATTGTTCATCTTTCCGTTTCTTCAATAAAGTTCCTGAAAATATCGAAAGATGTTATATGAGTTAAAAGTATGCAAAAGGAGACCGATTTGACTCTTCCTTAACACAATTAAACGTGAAAACAGGAGAGGAAATGAGTCAAATAGGGGCTAAAAATAGTACAAAATAGAGGTTCATCACGCCCCCATGCTTATCTCTTGCTTGTCCCCAAGCAAGACTATGCTATGAAAAATCAGGGAGAATGGTGGACCTCTAAATACACTCTCTTCAAGGAAAAGGATGGAGGATGAACGAATCACGCTAATCATGCAGTGAAGGTGGTCAAGTCAAGGTGTGCAAGAAAATTTCAATAAAAATGGATGCAATGTCATCGATGAATCACCTTGCCTAAATGAAACACACCACACACCCTAATATTAAAAAACATAGTAGGACACAACCTTCCTCAACAAATGGTGAGTAAGCAAGACTGGTAGGACCTCACTTTAAGGCAAAGTGGAACACTCCTCTCAATGTGTTTGAAATATGTAACAAGAGCACGCTCAATACTCCAACCAATTAGGCAAACTACCATATGCTTGGTAACGTTCTCTACTCTCCACCGCAAAAATGCAATATGCAATGTGTCAATCATGAGGGCTTGCGATAAGGATGTAATGGGGCTGAGAACAAGGGTGAGAAGGGGAAAAATTTGGGGAAAGTGGAGCTATTAGCCAAAGACTAGGGAGCAAGAACACTTCTACAATCAACACTAAGATTAAAACCTCACACACACTTGCGAATCAAGCAACAAATCTCAAAAACCTCTAAAGAGGAACCAAACAAGCTTATTGCAAAAGCTTCCATGCTACCCATTTTATTTGCAACTTCTCTTTTTTTTCTCTTCTTCTTTTTCCTTCTTTTTTTTTTGAGAAGCAAAAAGGATGCACATTGGATAGCGTTGGAAATACAAAAAAAAAAATCAATTCGCAATTTTCCCGAGAACGAGCCACTAGTAATATACCCGCAGTGAATAATCAAATGCCCCCAATAGCCTAACTACATTGTGGAAGTATCACCCCACTAGACCTTGACAAGGGTGAAGGAAACATGTACAGGTAAGTGTGTAATTCATATGGTGCAACAACAACAATGTGGGGGAGGGGAAGGCACAAAGGGCTACCAAAGGGGTAACATGCAACAACGGGTGGCTTTCTGGCTAATGTGGCTACGTGAACAAAAATTGCCTTAATCATGTCAACACATGCAATTGCTAAATACAGATTCAAGGAGAACAAGACCAAATTCTAGAGATGCATCATGGAGGAGTCACACATGAAAGGAAGTAGAGACTATATGTAATGAATAGTCATTAGGCTCAAGAATCTCACAGGTAAATCTACTCTAAGGTATGTCCCATTCATCAAGATCAATCAAGTCAAACCACATGAGTCTCAGGGGTAGTTAGCATGCAACACAGGGCAAAGAAACTGCAGATTACAAAGACAAACAAAATTTGCACAAAACCTCACACCATGACAAGTCACGCCTTAGCACACAACCCAACATGATCAATCAATCATCAACCCTTTCAATCTCATCACAAGAGGGGTTTTCACCGATTTATTTTTTTCAAAGCAATAAAGCTAACTAAGAAAGCAATAAAGATATAAAGGATAATGAAGAGAAGGGTGAGAGATGGTACCTGGAAAGCTTACGAACGCCTGACTCGATCATTTCTCCTTTTGTGATGTAAAATCTAGCCCTATATGCGCTAAGCTACATGCTGTAATGATTAAAAGGTAAAAACATCCTAGTGCCACTATATGTGGTCCTATCTATATGATGTGGATGCAAGTGACGTCAATCGCCCTAACCTCGCAATTTTAACCAAAGAGCGACAAGCTCACCCCCCCATGCTTGAGATGTTCATTGTCTAAAATGAAAGGGACGCATAGAAAGGACAAGGGAGGGGGCGTTGGAAAGAGGGGGGAGTGACACACGTTTTTTTTTTTTGGGATAGGGAAAGAAAGAATTACCTTTGGTTGCCTCCCAAGAAGCGCTTGTTTTAGGTCCTAAGCTTGACCGTTACCTCAGGAGGATGATGTGGGCGAGATAGAGGGAGGTGGGGCAGGTAAAGTGGCGAATGGCGGTGTAGCCAATACCTCCCCATGGCAGAAGTCGGGCATCAGCGTCGCCCAAGGAGACCCGCCAATAGCAGCAGGAGGCGGTGGATGTGGAGGAGGTAGAACAGGCGGTCACAGATGGGATCCGCCACCCCAATCAGTGATCGCCACTCCCGGGACAGGTGGGAGAGGAGAGGGAGTGGGGGCAGAAGGTGTGGGGTGGGCACCAGGTGTGGGAGGTGGTATGGGTGGAGGAAAGTGGAAATCCACGCGCTTGCTACAAACAGTGAAGGATATGGTGCCCGTCTGCACGTCAATCACCGCCCCTGCAGTCGCAAGGAATGGGCGACCTAACATGAGTGGGGCAGGGAAGTCCTCATCCATGTCGAGGACAATAAAGTCACAGGGGATCAGGAATTTGCCCACTTAAACTGGGACATCCTCCAGGATGCCTACGGGATGCCTTGTGGAGCAGTCTGCAAGCTGAATAGTCAGGCTGGTGGGCGTGAGGTCTCGCAGTTGCAACTTCTTGCAGAGAGAGCGGCATGAGACTTACGCTGGCCCCCAGATCACAAAGGGCTCNNNCAATCTGCGTATCCCCTATACAGCATGGGATACAAAAACTGCCAGAATCCTGCAGTTTTAATGGCGGCTGCCTCGATAGAAGTGCGCTGCAGGATTCGAAGACGGGGGCAACTGGGACATCCCCTGGATCTCCCCTTTGGATAGGAGCTCTCGTAGAAATTGAAATTGTGTAGGGGCATTCTTGAGAGCCTCTAGAAAGGGGCTACTTACATAGATTCGGCGTAAGATTTCCAAGAATCGCACGAATTTAGGTTCAAGCTGACGTAGCTTGGACCATGCCAGTCGCTGAGGGTAAGGCACTGGCGGCTGATAGGGACGAGTGGGAGGTGTAGGGGTGGCCTCCTCAGGAGAGCTCCGAGTCTCCTTTCGCGCTTGCCCCTCCATTCCTACAGAATCAGGAACGAGAACTACCTCCTAAAGAACCATCACTGGGTTCTCCTCTAACCCCTCTTCCATCGTGGAGATGGCATTGACATGGCGGTGGGGGTTAATCTCTGACTGGCCTGGAAGTTGCCCTTGAGGTCGGGACAGGAGGCTCACCTGTTGGGCAATCTGAGCAATCTGCGTGTCCATCGTTTTCTGATGGGCGGCCATAGTACCTACTTTAGAGGTCAGTAGATTGATGGACTCCTTAAGAGTCTCATTGGTCATAGTCTGGGTCGCTATGAAGCACTACATAAGACTCTCCAGGTGAGATGTAGGTTCCAGAGGTGGAGGGGGTGGAGTGTAGGGAGTTCGGTTGTGGAAACCTGATAGTTGCATGGAGTTCTGGGGATGGGGTTGGGATTTTTATAGTGGGGGTTCGGGTGACTCTTTCAACCCTGGCTGTAGGAGGTGGGATGGGGGTTATTTTGAGGAGGTGAGGTGTAAGTATAGTAAGCATTGACATGTTCAATGCTGGGGGGAGCATTGTAACACTTAATGGAGGTGTGTCTCTAGATACCACACGCCTCGCAGTATGCATAAGTCCCCATGGATGGCCCTGAAGATCCACCTAGAGTGGGAGAGGTGGCCACTTTGTCTAGTCTCTGTGCCAGTGCATCCACCCGACTGGCTAGAAGGGTCACAGCATCGACTGCGT
The DNA here is from genome assembly GCA_002740545.1 of Lophocereus schottii. Taxonomy (NCBI): domain Eukaryota; kingdom Viridiplantae; phylum Streptophyta; class Magnoliopsida; order Caryophyllales; family Cactaceae; genus Lophocereus; species Lophocereus schottii. The sequence goes on from NCQV01085877.1 coordinate 9,600, forward strand.
ACTTGCCACCGCTCCTCTGCGGGGTGGCTCTATTTCTTGCCCAATGATAATTGTTGGAAGCCATCTCTTCCAACAAGATCTTCGCCGCCTTGATCGATTTACCCATGAGAGCTCCTCTTGCAGCGGCATCCACTGAGATTTTCACTGACTGCTCTAATCCATTGTAGAATGTCTGGACAAGGAGCCAGTCAGGAACGCTATGATGAGGGCACTGCCGCTGGAGGTCCTTGAACCTCTCCCATGCTTTGTAAAGGGACTCACCATCCTGCTAGGCGAAGGAGGTGATGTCCATCCTCAGCTTGGCAGCCTTGCTAGGTGGGAAGTACTTGCTGAGGAACGCCTTGGAGAGTACTTCCCAAGTGGTGAACGAGTTGGACTCCTTGTTCTGCAGCCAGTCGCTGGCTCTATCCCGCAGTGAGAAGGGAAAGAGCCACAGGCAGATTGCGTCGGTGGACACCCCGTTCAGCTTAATGGTGTCACACTTCGCAAGGAATCTGCGAAGGTGCACGTTGGGGTTTTCCGAGGGGTGCCCGCCGAATTGCTTCCTCCCCACAAAAGTAATCAATATGGGGCTGAGCTCGAAATTTTTAGCCTCGATGGCGGGGCTAACGATGGAGGAGGTTATGCCCGATGCTTGAGGAAGGGCATAATCTCGCAATCTTGCACCGCTTAGCCTCCGGGCGGTGGCTTCGATTTCTGGGTCAAAAGGAGCAAGTGGTTAATCCCTTTGGCTATGCTTGCGCATACAAAACCAACACTACCAGAGCGTAAACAGTTTCAAGCACAAATGGGGGAGGGGGAAGCAAGGAGGAGATAAACAGGAAAAGAAAAGGCCTAGTCTAGAGTCCGCTAACCAATTCTAATATTGAAGGGCGCAAGTTGAGAGGGGATACTTAGAAGGGGTGTTTTGCAGGTTAGGTTTTGTGAAGAGGTGGTTTGAGAAGGTTTTGTAGTATATTTTGTTAGATTTACTCACACAAGAATAGAAGAGGGAGGTCAATTGTGTCTACCAGTTTTTTTGGTTTTCTCAAAACATTTGTCAAAACTATTTGGAACGCGTGTTTGTAGTAAAGTAAAAACAAGTATAATTATAGAAACAGTAAAGGAGACACAATATTTTTATGTTGAAAACCACCTATGGCCCAACTGAGGTGTAAAAACCACAACCTACCACTGTAGGATTTTAGCAACACTTTTACTAAACGGGCTGAATTCGTTACACACGTAACACACGTAACTAGTCTACCCGAGACCCTAGTTACACGGACACCATGTCCAACGTCTCCTAACAGACCACGTCCCATGACTTGAACAAGACGGACAACACGTCCAACGTCTCCTAAGACTTGCACAATTTCTTGATTCAATGATGAAAAAAGAAATAGCAAGACACCTTACTTGAATGTTTCTAAACAAGTTGAACGTAACGTACAATACAATCCCTATTATGCCAATATGAAAGACTCGATTTAGCACTCTCTTCGAAGGTTTTCTCTCAGGAAATTCAGACTCACAAAGACAATTTTAAACCCTTGAAAGATCTTAAGAAAAACTAGAGATGGAGGAGACTTAAATAGTGTGGTGCATATGGCACAGGAGTAGGGCAAAGAGAAGTCCACGCCCACTTAGAAACTTAGCAGCCATGTGCCTTACAATTTCTCCACTTGATATTCTTCCCTTAAAAGATAGGATAAAATCTTTTAAGGATCTTTCAATAGTATTTTTTATGGGAAGAAACCTTTTTAGATTTTACAAAAAAAATCTCTTAACATTATCTTTAAAGAGAAAATATTTTGAGACCTAACTGACAGAGGGAAATTAATTCTAATTATTTTCAAGAAAATCATTACAAAAAAAAAAAATCATTCTAAAATCTTGAAATTTGTTTTTTGTCTTTGACGTCAGAACGCCGCAGACCTGACTTCTCAGAACTGTTCTAAGGCAGTATTCTGAAGTACTTAAAAACATTTCAAAGTAAACACTAAGTCAAGACCTTCTAATTGGCATATTAACAAGAATCTAAAAAATAAAACCAATGCTAAGCCTAAGACTCTTGTTATCAGCTGAACTATTTGGATATGATTTTGATGTTCCATGCTCTGTGCTCAGAACTGTTCTGAGGCAATGTTTTCAGACTATTGTTAGCAGCTGGGCTATCAACTTTGATGTTGCACGCTCATTCGAACTGCTCCAAGTATTCTTGTACATCCTATCTTAACACTCAACTCAAGCATAACACCTAATCTCAAGTACAATATATTGACTAGTTCATTTGGATTGTCATCATCAGAACCTTACACCTTAATTAGGTCAACAATTTCCCCCTTTTTGATTATGACAAACCAAATAACCTTAAGTTATTAATGACAATTAATAGTGGGACAGGCAAATCCACATTAGTGCCAAAACAGCTATCTATCCTCACACTAGAGAGAAAAGAAGAGTTAAGAGGTCAACTTAAACTAGGCAAACCAATCGAAATAAGGTTATACTCATCTTCCCCCTTTTGACATCATCGAAAAGGGTGAGGAGACCGGAAACAGAAATCCAGTGCGGATGCAATCACCACCAAAGCGGTAATGTAGGAAGTAACAGCGAGACACTTAAATATATGGTATAGTAATGATATTGGCCATCCGAGTCATGCACAAACAAATAACATATGCAACAAGCAAAGTTATAGCATAAATGCACTAACCATCCAAAAATAACCATAAACCATTACTAGCACATTCATAACCATATGTTTGAAAAAAAATAGTGTTGGAAACAGGGAAAGAAACTGGTTCAAGTAGAGGAAGGTAGAGGTGGGAATTTGCCTGTGAGGGCAAGAAGGGCACTCAGCAGATCCTCGTGACATTTGGCGTTGAGAGCCTTTTCCTCTGTAAGCGCCTGCTTTACTTTAGCTATCTCCTCCTTCAACGTAATCTGGTCCTGCAATAGTGTATCAATTGTGGGAGCGCTGGATGTGGAGGCTTCACTGGGAACAGGTCCAAGTGGTGTTTGGAGCCCCTATTCTGAAGTTGCACTACCGCCTTTTGTCACTTTGGAACCACACCCAATCAACGTGTTGTTGCCAATCTCGTCACCGACCTGAAAGCCTATTCTTTTCTGTAAGGGAATCCCAAATTTCTCAAACACTAACGTCAGCAAGAACCCATACGCCATGTTATGATCCTTGGACGTGTTGGCAATTCTCCCAATATGGCTAATCATGATTGTGGGCAAGTTAATTTGCTCACCCCTATCCACCAAATCAGTGTAGCACATGTCCATGGGATTAGCAAGTTTACATCCCTGCCCTTAGAGAATAATATTCTTAATCACAAACCAAAACAACAGTCGATGCAATGGCATCATTTCCCCCTTTCTCATAGACCGAGACATAGTTAGATGGGGTTTTTGGGCTAGCTTCTGGGTTAGTTCTAACAGCCGTTCTTCACCGAAGACGCTCTTGCCCTCTCACACATACACATCAAAACCTTCGGATGATGCCTCAAGTAACTCACCTAAAATCTTAGCATCAAGCTGTAGGTCATGATCATTAACTATGCTTGCACCACTCCATTGGTGACAACACAGTTTGTATATAACTCAGCCAAGTCTGAAACTGAATATCCTTTCTTAGTATCAGTGAACACGTCTAACCATGTCTGAGCTTCTAACTTCTCTAAAAACACCCCTAGCCCCTATTCTTGAAAGTGTGACATACCTTCTCCCGAACCACAGATTTCTAGAGGGAATCCTCATATCTCTCAGCAAGTGTCATAGTTTTTCTAATTTTCTTCTTCTTAGGTGCATTAGATTCTTCAACCATTTCAGATACTTGTTCTGCTGCAGCCCATTTTTGGGCAGGTTTCTTAGATGGAGCTAGTTTGAGGGGTGTTTTAGAGGATTTAAGGGCCGGTTTGGTCTTATTGACAGGGCTTTCAATTCTGCCTTCTGGCAGGGGTAGCACAGTGGGAGGACCCGAACTTTGAGTTCGAGGTCATGATAAGGATGCAGTAAGAGGTACATTGGATGATGTGGTGGTCTTTCTTTGGCGTTTAAAGCTTGGCTTGATTATGGTTTGGGGCTTGGTTGGAACAGTTTGTTTGAATCGCAAAATTGGTTCATACTCATCACTATCCTCAGCATCTTCAACAACAAATTCATTATCAATATGTCCAACATCATAATCCTTAGACTTCCCAACTGATTCGCCCTCATTCCCCCTTAATCTAGACTTGGTCACAGCTGGGTCATACACCACAATCTCCCAGCCCATAATTGGGTGTACCAAAGATACCATATCAGCGTTCAAGTATACTGATCTTAAGTCCAAGCTTTTCAAAAACCCAAAAATAGAGGGAGTAATCGAAAAAGAAGGTGGGGGAGGTTTTTCCATACCAATCGACATCGTTTGTGGCAATGAAGGTGCCGGTGATGTTCCCTCAGAACTCATCCCAATTCCGCCCCTTTTTCTTAATAGTTGGTCTCATATATTTTGAAAAAAAAAAAATTGTAACTTGTAATCAATGTCTTTCTTAATGCTTATTGGACATCTTAAAAATCTATTTCAGGTGTTTGACATCTTTTAATTCATCCACAGTTTCACATGAAGGAATAATTCACGTTTCCATTTAAGCGAATAATTTGAAACATTATGTCATGATAGGACTAGCCTACACAGGCACAGGGAAACATTTCAATTACAAGACCGATAAAGGGACTAAAAACACTATAAATAGTGATTTTAAGTTGTGTAACAAATGCCACCAAAGAGATATTACACCTAAGTCAATACAAGACGGCTAAGGGCTTTTTTTGTGGGTAAATGGGAGACCACAAACGCTTCTTAATATAATATCACTGTTAATTGTGCCCTTGGCGAAATTAGAGTTGTGCAAGTTAATATATCTAATTTCTAAGGATTAATAGCAAATTGGTTATTTGATACACTAAAAAATTAGTCTAGAGAAAGTACATATGCATAGATGCTATGCAAAAATTTCTGTTTCCTAAACTTCAATAAGTAACTGTTGTTATTATTTTCAAGAGTATAAAAGGAAAAATGTTTAATTAGCTATGTAAATATATGAAGTATGCAATTAATTTGGGAAATCTCAAGAGGAATAACAAGTAAATTAAAATGGGACACGGGAGTATATATATTTTGGATTTTAAACTTGCAATATTGGTTGGTAATAAATGTTGCATTTTTGAACTTTTATTTCCTTAAAAAAATATTTATGATGGAGCATTCACCAATTGCACTTAATTTAGTTGGCATTATATTTATATAATAATCATGAAGGAGTTCTATAATTGATCTAATAATCAAATCATTATTCTAGTATTATTTTATGAAAAAAAAGTAAATTATGTCCTACTTTGAAAAATTTTAAGTGTGTATTTACAAAGAAAATGTATGTAAATATATTTAAAAATAATATTTAAAACAAACCTATATACATATGTCATAGATATTAAAACTAGTATTAGATACACCTGAGGTTCCTAATGAAAAATAAGTATTTTTAAATCATCCAATAAAATAAACCATGGTTTCTAGGTCTAATCATATAGGTGAAAACCCTGATTTTCATTAGGAGTAACATCGCTTTGGTGGTATTTGTTAATATATCTAATTTTTAAGTACTAATAGCTAATTGGTTGTTTGATACACCAAAAAGTTAGTCTAGAAAAAGTACTGGTGCATAGAAGCTATGCAAAAATTTGTTTCCTAAGCTTCAATAAGTAAATGTTGTTATTATTTTCAAGAGTATAAAAGGAAAAATGTTTATTAGCTCTGTAAAAATATGAAGTATGCAATTAATTTGGGAAATCTCAAGAGGAACAACAAGTAAATTAAAATGGGACATGGGAAGTACATATATTTTGGGTTTTAAAGTTGCAATATTGGTTGGTAATAAATGTTGCATTTTTGAACTTTTTTTTCTTTAAAAAAACTTTTATGATGGTGCATTCACAAATTGCACTTAATTTAGTTAGAATTATATTTACATAATAATCATGAAGGAGTTCTAGAATTGATCTAATAATCAAATGATTATTCTAGTATTGTTTTATGAAAAAAAAGTAAATTATGTCCCACTTTGAACAATTTAGGTGAGTATTTGCAAAGAAAATATGTGTAACTATATTTAAAAAATAATATTTGAAACACACCTATATCAATAAGTCATTGATATTAAAACTAGCATTGGGTACACCTGAGTTTCCTAATGAAAAATAAGTATTTTTAAGTCATCTAATAAAACAAACCATGGTTTCTAGGTCTAATCATATAGGAGAAAACTCTTATTTTCATGGAAGGAAAATGCACATTGACTGAAATAAGCACTTTATAAGGAAAAGTTATTTGCAAGATGCGAGGTCTAAACTCTAAGCCATCTCAGTCATTTTCTCATTCCCACTCTGAGACAATGGTATATGTTGTTTCCACTTTCAACTAATGCTTTGAGTTGGTAAACATCTTGTCACTATCTCCAACTTATGTTCATGAAGAAGATTTTAGAATTGCGAAACAACATTTTAGCTTAGCATTCCAAAATTAGCTTAGTTTATTAGTTGTAAATGAGTTTGTTGGTCTTTTAGCCATTATTCTCTGTTTAGGCTAAAAAATAAACACAATGTTCGTTCAATGGTTGGAAAATTACAAAATTAAAACCATCACTCAATTTCATGATCTATTTCGATCACAAGTCAGTGGACTGTTTCAGGCATAAAGTTACAAATTTCATGGAAAGAAGTGTTTATTAAGTAAATTCGATTAAGTTTCGAGTTCAATTCAAGATAGAACAAAATTAACAAGTCTGATTGAACCGTTGCGAGCGACTCAAGCTCAATTTACCCAAACTCTTTTTCGCCTAAATCACATTGTACCGTCCTAGAGGTTAAATAGGAAAATATGCTCAAATGAACTTATTTGATTTGAAATCCTTAGCTTAGTAGCCGAGGATGGATCTCCAATAGTAGCTTGTCGTAGTCAACATTAATTATACAATTTATTATATAATATTTGATTATGCATTCTCAAATCAAAGTGCTCTTTGTCTTAGAATATTGCTATTGGCTTGGGATAATTTGAGCGTGCTTATGTAAAAATAGGGGTTTGGGGAGCTAAAAAAAATCCCAACTTTGGTGAGTCTACCTTTTACAACTTTTACTTCGAGTGGGGAGGTGGCGGGTGTTCCTTGAAGGGCAGAGAAGAAGGATGGCGAGAGTTTTCCACTATGGTGTTTAAATTAATAACATGCCTAGTTGCATTAACGATGGTCAAAATAAGCCTTTTCTTTTTTTTTTTGTTCGTTTTTAATTACACATAGTCATCAACTACTGCCATGTCACTTTTCTAGAACTCAGTTGTGGTGCACCAGAATTAAATTCCTTAAAAGTATAACTTATTGGCGAGGATTTATTAATTTCAGATTATTGCCTCCACGACCACAAAAGTTAGGATTATTATATTCCAATAATTCTTATATTTTTTAGACAATTTTAATTTCCAAATGAATGGATGCAACTTGAATTTTATATGTTTGAGTTCTTTTAAGGGTAATATGAATTGAAATTACTAGAAAAATACAATCTAAAATGTCACTTGTAATACTGAAAATAAACACCTTAAAAAGTAAGATTGTTCGAAGTTATTTCTCTAGGTTAGATACTAAATTCAAAACCCCTAGTAAGTCATGTTATTGGGGCCTAAAAATCCTACTTTCTATCATCGTCCAGCTGAGCCATGCGTCAAGGAATAATTTCTGGATCGTCCGATAAGTGCCTTTTTCTCAGAAGGCAGTTACAAGTAAGCATCAGAAGTGTAGTGTTAGAACAGTACCCATCCAATGTACAGATTTGGGTTCGATTCTCGGTTGGTGCAAATGGTTGGCAAGCAGTGATGAATGTTCCACCACTGTAGCATAATAGGGTCCTTCCCCGCTATTGAGCTTCCATTTTGTTAATGTGTCTCCCACCATTTGTTTCATTTTCACCCTCGGAACAATATACATTGTGTGTTGTGTTTTACTCTATAACATCTTAACCGTACATAACAGTGTTCAACTTAGCCTATTTAGTTACTTTTCTTGATTTGCCCATGTCCTCTGGCCAGATTGAAATTATGCGCCACGGCCTCCAGTAAATCCAAATTAGGCTCAGTCAATTTATTTTGTAAATGATCCTCACAATTTTCCAAGAAAAAATATGGTGAATTAGTTTGTATCACTATAATTTAAGTTACACTTCAAAACAGTGGGTCATTTTCCTTGAGGACATCACTTATATTCTTTGTTAATCAAACTAAATTAAAGTGACTCAATTAAAACTCATCTTTCTTTTTTTTTAGAAAGTTTGATGATAAGTTAAATGAAAAAAAAATGTGTACTATTATATGTTGAAAATATAATAAAAATCTTAATTTATGCCTTTGATATAATTGAAATGAACCCTATATAAAGTATTGAAATGTTCATGATTATTAGAACTATGGATTAGTGATCATCTAAATAATGTGGGCACGTTTTTTTCAACTTATCATAAGTAACCTATTACTTGTTAGTGTTAGTGAATATTGATTAATACTAATGGGTGATGCCCAATGCATATGAGTACTTTTCAATGCCTATGAGTGCTAATCAAGGCTGAAGTTATTGCTTAAAAATATGAATAAGTACTGATAAATACTGATCAGTGATAAATTTTGATGGTAAGTATTTATAAAATGGACAGAACAGGCGGAGTGTATAAATAAAAAACACAAACACCTGAAAATGTACTAGTTGAAGGGCATCACCGGCTCTCAACTCAAATTGTTGGATCCCTATAATTATTAGAATATTAACTGATTTTTAGAACTCATACTACGCTCGGAAGAGTCTCAACCATTTTTTTAAATTTTTAATGATTTTTAGAAATCAATGACACGAACTTGTAATCAATGTCATCATGAGTCTATGGACTGTAGATAACACCACATACTATAGACTATAGATAATACTATATTTTCAAAAGTATCTATTCTAATGAGTCTCAAAAATACATATTTGGGAAAAAAAAAAACATTGGTAACTCGTAATTAATGTCTTTCTTAATGCCCATTGGTCATCTTGAATATCTATTTTAGGTGTTTGACATCTTTCAATTCGTCCCTAGGTTCATATGAAGGAATAATTCAAGTTTTCATATAAAAGAGTAATTTCAAACTTTACATGACGATAGGACTAGCCTATACTTACACAGGGATAAATATTTCAATTAGAAGACAGATAAAGGAATTAAACACACTATAAATAGTGATTCTGAGTTGTGCAACAAAAAACATCAAAGAGATATTACTCCTAAGTCATTACAGATTCTATCTTATTTTAGCTTATTCGGTGATCCACATTGGTCGACGGAACTCTAAAATTCTTGAAGTCTAAGTATAGATTGTCGTTAAGCTCTCACCCCTCACAAACCTTCAAAGAACTGATGAACTGGAGGTGATCCCGGTTACCGATCGAGTCTTAGAAACTTAAGTCAATACGGAACAATATGAAGAATTGGTGTAGAGTATTAAAAAAATACAAAACACTGCTTAAATGTGTCTCCCCCTGCAAGTCTTTATATATTCCTTAAAGGCGGTATGTCGACTTTTTATGGTGCCTTGAAGCATAATCGTAGTATGATTTTGGCTTGATTCTAATTAGCTAAGGGTTTTTTTGAGGGTAAATGGGGGATCACATGCGCATGTTAATATATAATATCATTGTCAATTGTGCCCTTCGTTTATTGGGCGTATGCAAGTTAATATATCTAATTTCCATGTACTAGCAAATAATTTGTTATTTGACACACTAAAAAATTACTCTTGAGAAAGTACATATGCACAGAAGCTATGCAAAAATTTCTATTTCCGAAACATCGCAAAAAAAATTATTATTATTGTTATTTTCATGAGTATAAAAGGAAAAATTTTTAATTAGCTGTGTAAATATATGAAGTTCGATATTAATTTGGGAAATATGAAGAGGAATAACAAGTAAATTAAAATGGGACATGGGGAGCATATATATTTTGGGTTTTAAAGTTGTGATATTGGCTTGTAATAAATGCTGCATTTTTAAGGTTTTTTTCTTAAAAAAAAAATTTATAATGGAGCAGTCACGAATTGCACTTAATTTAGTTAGCATCATGTTTACATAACAATCATGTAGGAGTTTTATAATTGATCTAATAATCAAATCACTATTTTAGTATTGTTTTATGGAAAAAAAGTAAATTATGTCCCACTTTGAAAAATTTTAAGCGGGTATTTACAAAGAAAATATATGTAACTATATTTAAAAAAGATAT
>NCQV01085879.1:0-10530 GCA_002740545.1 Lophocereus schottii
TGGGGTTTATAAATATTAAAACTTTTTCTGCAACATCTATGACCCCTCAAGGACGGTCGTTAGGGTCGCGGTCGGGTATAGAGAGCGGGGCGTACCCTCTGAACCCCTTGGGGTAATGAAGGCTCAATAGGTGCAAGCATGGACATTATGGCCGTGCAAAACCGCCGTGAAAATGGAACATAAAATACTTGCCAAGAAACCAAACCCTCGCATAAAGGGACAACATTTTGTTATCAACACCCGCGGTTACAAACACGCCTCGTAGAGAGGAAAGCGCGATGTCCAGCTGATAGGCCCGCAAGTGCACGGTGGTGTTGTAGCTAATCAAGGTCAATCCCACAGAGACTAGGTTGATCTATTGAGCTATATTCCCTTGAGATATGCTAAACAGAATTCGAATTCAAATGATTTCAATTCAACAACTTCAAATTTGCTAATTTGAAATCAATTAAGGAAAAATGCCTAGGAATTCATATAATTATGAAAGGGAATTGAATCAAAATGATAAACATGTACCTTTCTCTAATTGGTTAATTTCGAGGAATTGCAATCTCTCCAAAAAAACTTAGTCTATTCTTTCCAACTCGACCAAATTTATCTAAACTAAACAAAAGTCATTCTTTCAAACTAATTTGACTTAATTCAAGTTAAACATCTCTCTTTTGAGACGAAGTTATGCTAAGTCTATTCAAGCAGTCCAATAACCAAATGTTGACTTTCGAATGTTCACTCGATTGTTTCAAGTATGCAAGTAAATTTTGGCCAAAAAATTAACTCAGAACATATCAAACACTTGATAGAACAAAATCAAACCAATCATGAAAATGAGCATAATTGAATAAACTAAAACATTATCCAACAACACTTTCATATACCATTAAATCCCTAGACAAAAATTTAAACTACTCACACATAATCAAATGCTAAACAACTAACTACTCTAAAATGATAAATCTAAATAGGAAAATAGGAGAGAAAAGAGAAGAATTGCTCAACCCAAAGTCGTGCTTGAACCGTCGTGCAAATCGGGATGGAATCCTTGCAAATCTTCACTTCAACTCACTCTTTCTCTCCCCCTAATCTAAACTCTAATTCGAAGTAGAATGATATGGAGAATGGAATGATGGGATGTGTATTCATCTTTCAGCAGTCAAAAGACGCCCTATTTATAGGAAAACCAAATCAATCTCGGCCACACGATGAGGAAAAACGAACAGCCCAGCAGTTACAGGCCTGTCACAGACCGTGGCATCCACCACGGGCTGACCGTGGTGCTGGCTGGAACTCATTTCTTCTACTCTTCTTCTCTTCCACGGGCATAGCAACTTAGAGGCATCCATGGTGAGTCAAAGTATAGCTAAATGAGGGTCAAATGCTGGGTAAATAGGCCTAAAATGTTGCAAAACACATCAAGCAACCATACCCAAGCATAAATCGAGAATATGAGTGTAAATAATAACTTAAAGCATAATATTCTCCTAAAAACGACACAAAATAGCCCTAAAATGATATACATATTGAGCACTCATCACCAGCATAATACAAGGAAAGATGTCGAAAAGTCTAATGCTACTCTTCATCACTAGAAGGGGGTGGGGGATCATTTGAGCCCGAACTTTCCTCTCGGCCGTTCGAAGGCCCCCGAGCACCCCTCGGGGGAGTCTGCTGGCGAAGCTGTGCCTGCAGAAGGCCGCGCCTGTTGACTATAGCCAAGACTCAAAAGAAGTCGATCGGAGACCTTAAAGGGTTTCCTTCAAATCAGTGGCCATAAACTCGCTCACAATGCCCAGTTCCANNNNATCATTAAGCAACATGGCATAGAAGGTGGCTTGAACTATTTCGGGAAGTTCGAAGTCCTGCGCTACTTCGTCCGTCTTGAATAAAGTAAAGCATGGACATAGCTCCTAGTAGTCCTCTGGGAGTGGATGAGGCGGACGTGAGGCCTCACATGGTCAGCTATCTCTTCGGTCTCCCGAAAGGGGAGAAGGGCCATGTTTAGGGTTGTAAACCGGGACTCTAGTCAGGTTTGTAAACCGGGACTCTCTCTGAGAACTCTTATCTTTCTCTCTCTAAGGATTTGAGAACGCTTTTTAAGTGACCCTCCATAAGGATGTCTGCTCCATTTTTATAGAGAAAATAGAAGGGGAAAAAGGGGGACCACACGTTCCTAAGTTGCCCAGCATCAGGGCACCACTCAGTTCTCGCCACGTGGTAGCGAGTTACATGGTGTTGGGCACCGACGTCACCATGGAGAAGACACCCTATCCTAGAAAAGGACGATGAAGTCGCCTCTTCAGGACCTAGGCCAGAGGGTCGAGCCTTAGAACATCAAATAGTTAGGTCGTGATAACTAGGCCATCTGGGCAATAGAAGCATGCAAAAATGCAAAAGCTAAGGCAAAGCTCCCGCAAAGAAAGCCATCGTTTTGTTACAAATGCTTACAGAGTACAACAAAAAAAAAAAAAAGAGAGACAAGAAATAAAGAGAAACACAGAATGCACGCCCAATGGTCACCGCTAGCCGAGCTTCACTCCTCGGTGCCATCACTAGAGAGGGGGTTTGGTCGTCAGACTCCGAACTCTTCTCCTCTTTCGAGTCACTAGATGCCTCCTATCGGCGGGCCTCTAGGATCGTACCCCTGTTGCACCCTACCCATGCCTGGAAGGTGCTCTACCGCAACTCTTTGAGGGCCGACTCCGTGACCCCGATCATCCACCCACGCAGGGTGCCGAGCTTCACAGCGTCATTAGGAGCATTGCAAGGAATACCACCTGGGGTGGCTCGAGAACCTCGTAATCCCAGACATATTCCTTGGCCTTAGCCAGGACAAAGTCCAGGCACAGCTCTTCATAATCAGATGGTAACGGTCGAGGAGGAAATGCCACCTCCCTATGATACTATTCAAAGTTACCCAGCATGTAGAGTGCCATCTCATCTGTCGTCAATGACCGAGGGAAACCGATATTAGAAAGGCAGGAACTTTGGTGCAAACCAAGGATCTGAAGCAGCTCCTTTTATACCCCAAAGTTGGTAAGGCCTCGTGGCGTCAACCCGCCTCAAAAACCCAAGAGTGGCACTAGCTAACGGCCAAGTGTCAAAACAGGAAAGGTTAATCGGCCAAGGACGGACTGTTTCCTGAAAACCCACCGACCACTGTTAGATCAAGAATACTCCACATTTCACCTGACTATCCAAGCGGGCCCCGTGTAGGTAAAATGTGAGGGCTAAATAATCCGAAAAATATGATTTATCGGAAGACCCAAGGATATTCAATCGTAGGAGAAGCCCACCGGACATAGCGGGCCCAAAACGGGACCCTTGGGGCTCCCACCAAAGGCCCAAATGGAGCAAGGAGATGGAAGCCAACCCTGGAGGTCTTCCAACGTGAAATTACCATCCTACCCACTGTTACAGGAGCTATAACGACTCACCTACCCACCTTAGAAAAAGGATTCGGACTCTAACATAATTGACTTTACTCTCTCTCTTTATTACATTTATACCTCGTGGATCCTCCTTTGACTTGACTGTTGGAGAGGCATTCCCCGGACCACAATCCGGGGATGCCTTTTTTGTAGGTTCGACCAAAGAGAGGAGGCCGTCAACCGATTTGCATGTGCCATCTCATAAGCCCGAGCTCTCACCCCACGTCATCTTCAACAAAGGTACGGGAAAGTCCCGAAACACTTTTCTTTAAGCACTTGCCATTAGAGTGATCATTGGAGTGGAAAGGCCTCTGCTCTTGAACTTCCTTTGAATTGCTTCTTTTTGACCTAAATCCAACTATAACATCCAATTATGAACATCCGAATGTTGAGATTCTGACATTTTCTTTTTTGGGGGGGGGCTTGATGTTAGCCATTCCTCCTTGTTTGTACCATGAAGTTGAATATAGTTATCCTCTTCCTACAAATTAGTCTCTATCCGCGTTCTCTTTTTCGCTTGATGAACAACCTAGAAATTATCTAGGCAAGTACTCTTCATTACACTTGAGAGGCCTTTTCCCGCGGTAAACCTTAATGTGTGGGGCCTCCATTTATGAAGATTTGGTGAAGACTAGAAGAACTCTTCCAAATGTGTTCAGGAAAATTTTAAGCAAGGACTCATCTTTCTTTTTTTTTCTCCCCCCTTTTTCCCATGGTAAATTAACAAAGTGGAGGTAAGAGTTGAAAACATTCTTGAATTGATATCATTATTGGGTCTAATTTGATTATTGCCCTTGTTCTTGTTGTAATTGATTGTGAGAACTTAACATAAATTCTACAACAGTCATATTGGAATTGCAATATTTCCTCTTAAGAGCTTTTTCTAGATTGTCCCTCCTGAGAGCTTGTGTCGACTTAAGTCCACAATGTTCTCTCAAAACTACAACACATCTAATACATCATCACCCACGAGTGATAAAATAATGTAAAAAATCTTAGTGTTAAATAATCTGGAAAAGTCTTAATAATTATCTAGATTGTGTATTGTAAAAATATCTAGAATTGTATACTAGAATATCTACCTAGGTCCTAGAATCTATAAGAAAAATCTAGATAAAGACTTAAAAGGAGAATTAAAATAAAATTAGTAATATCTTAGATAATTTTGGAGGGTAAGGCCAAATCTCCCTATACCATATTATAGGACTACTTGGAGCAATGCAATATAACACTTCTTATTCTCCCAATTAGTCTCTCCTCCTATAAAGCTTTCAACCATCAAACATCTTTCATCAAATTAAATCATTTCCACCATAATCCCACCAAACTTCCATAAAATCCAACAGTGGTATCCGTGCCAACTTTTAATCCAAGCCTTCTCTTTCCTGCATATCCAAATAATTCAACCCCATGTAACTGATATCTGAACTCTCAAATCCTCCGTCTTCAAACTTTCAACTCCATAAAAATACCATGACATCTACTAACCCAAATACATCCTTTAACTATGTCCCAAATAATTGGGTGCCCATATTTGATGGTGAAAATTATCAAATATGGAGTGCCCAAATGAGAACTCTTCTAAAGGGACAAGGGTTATGGGATGTGATAACAAAGGGATATAAAATTCCATCCTAAGATTCTAAAGGAAAGAAATATTGGGATGAAGATAAGCAAAAACAATATGAAGAAAATCAAAGGAGGGATTGTAATGTCCTCTCATTAATTCAACAAGGAGTCACTCCATTCATATTTTCCCGTATCATGGCTGCAGAGATGGGTAACGAGGCTTGGGAGATATTGGAGCAAGCTTATAAAGACTCAAAAAAGGTAATATCCTTTAAACTTCAAAATTTGTTGAAAGAATTTGAAATCTACTTATCAAGAAAGGTGAAAGTATTGAAACATTCTTCAATCGTATCTCTAATATAGTAAATCAAATTAGAACATATGGAGACACAATTGAAGATGTAAAAACTTGTACAAAAAGTTTTAAGAAACTTTCCTCCTAAATACGATCATATAGTGGCTGCAATTGAAGAATCTAAAGTTTTATCTATGCTAACTTTAAATTAATTAATGAGTTCTCTACAAGCTCATGAGGACCGAATGCGTAGACATTTTGAGCAGCCACTAGAACAAGCTCTTCAGGCTAAATTGAAGAAAATAAAAATGGCCACTGTTGAAGCTTCCCTCAAAAAGGGGGGACAGCAAGTTACCGTGGTGGGGGAGAGAAAATCAAGCGAGCCGTGAAAATGATAAAACCGGCTCATATTGTAGATTATGCAAAAAGAATAATCATAATATTAAAGATTGTCGGTTTAAATGCAAAAAATGTACATGGCATACTCATCATTTTAAAGATTGCAGAAACTGGGAAAATAATCATGAAGCTAAGTTTTCTGAAAAACATGACTCTGCTGAAAATATATTTTAATTTTGTTTAAGCACACAACAAGAGTCATCTAATGTTTGGTACTTAGACAGTGGTTGTTCAAACCACATGACTGGCAATAAAAACTCTTTTATCAACCTTGATGAAAATAAAAAATCTCATATTACTCTTGGTGATTGTAGTCACCAAGACGTTGCAGGCAAAGGGACAATTGCAGTAAGAGCTAAAAATGGCTCTAGTAAACTTATACAAGATGTCTTATATGTTCCTGGCCTAGCTCAATATCTATTAAGTGTGGGCCAATTGCTCCAAAAAGGCTATATGGTGAAATTTGATGAAAATAGATGCCTTATATATGATAAGAAAAAGGGCCAATTAATTGCATTTGTAACTATGACTCCTAACAGGATATTTCCCTCGATGATGCCACTAGAGCACAAAGTTGCTCTCACTACTACTATAGAGAGAACAAAATTATGGCATTTATAATTCGGGCACTTAAATTATAAAAGTCTTAAAGTATTAAAACAAAAGAAAATGGTAATTGGCTTACCCTCCATTACTGATAACAAAAATATATGTGAGGGCTGTATATTTGAAATGCATAGATTACCATTTCCAAAGGCCTCATGGAGGCCCAAAGCCCCACTTCAATTGGCGCATGTTGATATTTGGGGCCCATCCAGAAATCCCACAATTAATGGGAAAAGATATTTTTTACTATTTGTTGATGACTATACCCGAATGATTTGGGTATATTTCTTGGAGCAAAAATCATAAGCATTTACATATTTTTGAGAATTCAAAGCTCTTGTTGAAAAACATTATGGGCATAATATGAAAATATTAAGAACAGGTCATAGGGGAGAATTTATAGATGAGGAATTTATGAGCTTCTGTGAGAAGTATGGCATCAAAAGAGAATTGACAGTGAGGCGAACACCTCAACAAAATGGTGTTGTCAAAAGGAAAAATAGAACAATTGTAAAAATGGCCCGAAGCATGCTACAAAGTAAAAATTTACCAAAATATTTTTGGACCTAAGGTGTAAATACAACAGTGTATATTCTTAACCGACCCCCCACAAAAGCAGTGCCAAATCAAACGCCCTATGAGGCGTGGTTCAAAAGGAAGCCCAAAGTAGAGCACTTTAGAATCTTTGGTTGTATTGCTTATGCCCACATTCCGAAAGAAAATCGGGAGAAATTGGATGAAAAAGGAGAAAAATGTATCTTCATTGGATACAGTAATGAGTCAAAAGGCTATCACCTTTATAAGCCCGAATCAAAGAAGCTCATCATCTCAAGGGATGTCATATTCGATGAAGATGCACAGTGGAGTTGGCAAGACAACTCTACACAACATCCAACATCACAAAACCTTTCCCCAACCTCATCTCAAGAAGGAGGACACACTCAAACACCCGAGCCAAATTCACCTCCTTCATCAAGCCCACAATCTCCCAAAAATACACCCACAGCAACTCCAATTCCAAACCTTCCTCAACCAACATGTCGCTCACAAAGAGAACGACATCCTCCAACCTACGTCCAAGACTACCAATACCATCACCGCTTTTTTTCGCAAGTGAACCACAAAGTTTTCAAGAAACATCTCAAGACAAGAAGTGGATCGAAGCCATGGACCAAGAAATCAAAATGATCGAGAAAAATGATACGTGGGAGCTTACAGATAGGCCCGATGATAAAGATATCATAGGCCTCAAGTGGGTCTACAAGATGAAGTATAATGAAGATGCCTCAATTCAAAAGTACAAGGTCGGACTTGTTCCTAAGGGCTACTCACAACAACCAGGGATCAACTTCAATGAGACGTTTGCTCCAGTTGTACGCATGGAGACCATTAGAATAGTTCTTGCCATCGCAGCACAGCCAAAGCTGCCAGTCTATCAGCTCGAAGTCAAATCAGCATTTCTTAATGGGGAGCTTGAAGAAGAAGTCTATGTTGAGCAACCTCAAGGATACATCATCAAAGGATATGAAGACAAAGTTTATCATCTACACAAGGCGCTATATGGCCTCAAGCAAGCTCCCCGAGCATGAAACAGTAAGATAGATGGTTATCTCTTACAAAATGGCTTTATAAAAAGCCTAAGTAAGCCATCTCTCTATGTTAAAACCCATGGCTCAAATGATTTCCTCATTTTGTGCCTTTATGTAGATGATCTCATCTACACCAGCACCAACATGAAAATGCTCAATGAGTTCAAGAAAGCAATGATGTCAGAGTATGAAATGACAGCCTAGGGCTAATGAAACACTTTCTTGGGATGCAAGTAAAGCAAAACCTAGGTCGCATCTTCTTATCTCAAGAGAAGTATGCAGATGACCTACTCAAGAAATTCAATATGGTTGCCTGTAAGCCCATGGCCACACCTATGGCCATCAATGAGAAACTATCTAAGAATGGTGTCCAAGAGAAAGTTGATGCATCACTTTATCGAAGTCTTGTGGGGTCACTTATCTACCTCACACATACAAGGCCAGATATTGTTCATACTATCAGCATTGTCTCTAGGTTCATAAGTGAACCTAGCAAGGCACATTTTGCATCAGCAAAAAGAATACTTCGCTACCTCAAAGGGATGAAGAATTTTGGGGTTTTCTACAAGATCGATGAAGATTGTAACCTCACAGAATATACAGACAGCGATTGAGCAGGATGCATCGATGACAGGAACAGTACAAGTGGTTATGTATTTCAACTAGGATCCAAGATCGTCTCATGATCTTCAAGGAAACAAGCTACAGTCATACTATCATCAGCAGAAGCAGAATACGCAGCAGCAACAAGTGCAGCATGTGAAGTAGTGTGGCTTAGAAGGATTTTAAGAGATCTACAAGTCAACACCAAAGAACCTACAACAATATTCTGTGACAACATGTCAGCTTTCGCCATGACAAAGAATCCGGTTTTTCATAGCCGGACCAAACATATAGAGATACAGCATCACTTCATCAGAGAACTAGTCGAAAATGGCGAGATTAAGTTATAATTTTGCAAGACGGGGGAGCAGCTAGCAAACATCTTTACCAAGGTCATATCGACGGAAAAATTCATCCAGTTCAGGCAACAGCTTGGAGTTCAAGATTTTTCAGATTAGGGGGAGTGATAAAATAATCTCAAAAATCTTAGTGCCAAATAATCTAGAAAAGTTTTGATAATTATCTAGATTGTGTATTGTAGAAATATCTAAAATTGTATACTAGAATATCTACCTAGGCCCCAGAATCTATAAGATTAATCTAGACAAAAACTTTAAAGGAGAATTAAATTAAAATTAGAAATATCTTAGATAATTTTAGAGTACAAGGCCAAATCTTTCTCTATAAATACCACATTATAGGAGCACTTGGAGCAATGCAATACAACACTTCTCATTCTCTCAATTAGTCTATCCTCCTATAAAGCTTTCAAGCATCAAACATCTTTCATCAAATTAAATTATTTTCACCATAATCCTACCAAAATTTCATAAAATCCTTCATGTTTAGGTCACAAAGCACGGCAGGTGTTATGATCAATTGTAAGCTATATGACTTCACTCATGTATCTTTCATATGGGACCTAGCATAATAAGGTTTACACAAGCTTGGTCTACTTAACTCGTAGTTTCTTTAGCTTGGTTTCTACTTTTACTTTATTGTGTTTAGGTGATGCTTTATATTTTTTTGTTAAACTTTCAATGTTTTTGTAATATGATGTCTAACCTTTTGGCTAATAAATGATCGGGGAAAAAATATATGTTTGCACAAACTTTGAATTATCTCACCCTTTGAGCTAACTTCTCCATATATACCATTCGAAAGACATGTTTGATATATTGACAGTAAACAGACTATGACATTAATTTATAATATGTGAACTCGACCTTCCATTTTAAAGAATAATAAAAACAACATTATCAGTGAGTAAGACAATTTTATGTGGACATGTTAGAAAGACTTTCGAGTTTGGATTAGCGGAACATCAATCTAAGGACCCTCTTTACCAATTATTTGACCTAGTTATTTATGTGGCACGTGCATTGGCATGCTCATCCATAAGTGGTATTTTTTGCGCAATATAAGCACGATAGCACATCAATAACGCAAGCCATTAAGTCACATTTGATTGCAAGATTCCCCGAGTTTAGGAAGTAATATTTTAAAGAAATTATATCACATTATGTCAACTTAAGAGAGACTACCAAAAACAGATATTCAATCAAAAACAGATATTCAACTTCTCTACCGGTAGGAATACCGGTAGAGGTAAGGTTGCCTACAGCTGGATCTCCCCAAACCCTGCGAAAGCGAAACCTACACTGGGAGTTGTTGTATATCAATCTAGAGTTCATAAAAACTTAAGTATACAAAGATTAAAATTTAAGAAATTGATCTCACTGCTTGCACAACTGTTTGAAGGAGTACAATGGTTTACATCTAGATGTTTCAAATATCATAAAAACGAAACCCACATTGAGAGTTGTTATTGTACAAGTTCTGCTGGAGACATCCAATATGGCGAGACATTAGATGCAAATTAAATTAGCACAAAAGGGCGCCCACCCCACAAACCACCCCCCCTCCCCCAAAAAAACAGAAATACAATGGGATTCCAAGGTATTGATCTCATGTGTGTGATGAATAGCATTTCACACCCGTACTTGAGCAGTTTAAAGGCGTCTCCTGCAGCTGGCAGTATTCC